>UESW01004137.1:991708-1059209 GCA_900491605.1 Calamus simplicifolius | reverse complement strand
ATTTGGTCGCGAACTCTTTTAAGGACCTTCAAAGATAAATCCTCCTTTATCGTGAAGGAAGATCCTAAGGGCTTCATTACAATCAGGAGTATTAAGAAGATGTTCTTGTAATGAATAAACTGCCAAATAACTTTTATTAATATATCAATTTATATACAATTTACATTAGCACAATCATCAAATGATTGGCTTTAGGATACAATTCCCAACGGTTTCATCATTAATGCCTTATCTTTTCCAATGCGAGCTTGCTTTCCATATACGCCAAGCATTCGTTTGCTATTGGATCGCATCCTTCTATGCAGAGTGTTTCCCAAGTTCCTTCGTATCTTAAAGATTTGCAAGTAACTCTTTGCATTTAAGGCCCCTGATTCGAGATCGAAAGGAAACCTTCTTTTATTGTGGCATGGGGAACATCTTCAGTATACCTCGGGGAGTACCAAGTCCCATTAAGGCACCACCATTTGGTCTTGGGTGTGACGTGATTATAGCATCCTGATTTCCAAAGTTCTCTCTTTTGCTCAGGGGTGCTCTTCCTTTAACGTCTATAAAAAGGGAAGAGCAGAGGATGTTTGAGCATGCCCGAGAGAGTCTTCTTATTTTATGAGCAGAAAGAAATTTTTGTGACTCTTTTTATGCCGAACTTGAAAGCTGTAAGGCTGGATTTTCCTTTTGAGGTTTGGCCTAGCCCCGATGGCTGGGGTGATGAAGAAGTTGCTGAGAAGCAAGTCATCCTCAAGGAAGGAGTTATGAAGGCTATATACGAAGCACAGAAGGAGGATAGAGGTCATATGGGAAGCGCACGTGGGTGCTTACTGTATGACTCTGTCCGTCCATTGTGGAACCATAAAGACCACTAAAAATGCAATTTCTGGTTGGCCTTGGTTACCACAGGCTTTCCACCAACCATGGTGACTTTTATCGTCAAGCCTCTTCTTCCTAAGGTTTTCATCTTTCATGGGGCCTTCAGCCATGTCCCTACATCCTGAGGAATTCCAAACTCCGGGGAGCAAGAGGTAAGTTCCTTCATGCTACTTCTTATCCCTGCCTATGTCTCAGTCGCTTTGGAGATCGCAATTCAACGGAGCTCATTTTGTCTGATTCCTCTGATTTCGAAGCACGGGCGAAAGCTATGTTGATGTGATGTCGCCGGCCGAACTTATTTATCCGAGCATTTTCTTTTATTCCATGTGTATTTACCATATTGTAATGCACTTGTAATGCCTTGCTAGAGGTTGTAACTTTTTGTAATGAAATATTATTGGAATAGAGGAACTTTTATTTTCGCATATCTATCTATTTTGCTATTTTGTTCCTGCTGTGAAGTGTCGATTTCCCGATATATGTTGTCTTTGTATTTTTTTTCGATGCATGAATCGCTTATATACATTGGATTGGAGGATGTGGGGCAAAGATCAGTCTTGCCGAGGTACGCAAACAGCCATTAAGGCACCCCTACGTTATGGAGGATAGTTAGATGGTCGTATCCGATGCTTATATGTCATAGTCATTTTAGAGATTTAGCTCTTCGCTAAATATTTTGATGATTCAGTTTAGGCCTGTCGATGTGCATCAGATTACGTTGGCCCTTCGTGAAGAGGGGCATGCCTCAACTCAAATTATAGGGAGGCCTAGGCAGCCTTGCCAATTTTCAATAGGAGTTTGACCATATCGAAGTTTCTCAAGAATCTTCTCTTAGTTTAATGGACTATATAAATGGCTCGGTTGCCCCAAGGGACGAAATGGGTTTTACCTCATTTCGATGAGGTAAGAAGTGACTTGCCCGAATCTGCCATAGTACAAGAAATAGTCGTTTAACTCTGCTGAAGCTTAGAGAAGTAGCCTAGCCATGCCAAAGTATTGGAGAAATTATTCGATCTTGCCGAGGCTTGGAAGAATCGCTCGGTCCTACGGAGGCTTTGGAAAAATCGCTCGGTCCTGGCGAGGCTTTGGAAACAGATCACATCTCATTGGTATGGCAAAGGCTCGAAGGAGACCCTTCGGATCTGCCGAGGATGCTCAAGCCTGCTGAGACTTTGGTGAGATTATATTTTACTTGGCGCTGCTAAGGTACGGAGAAGACCCCTCGGACCTGGGGTGCTCGAGCCTGCCAAGGCTTTGTTGAGATTATATTTTACTTGGCACTGCCAAGGTACGAAGAAGTCACTCGGCCCCGCCGAGGTTCGAGAAAGATTATATTTTACTTAGCACTACTAAGTATGGAGAAGTCGCTCAGCCCACCAAGGTTCAAAGAAATATTATATTTTACTTGGTGCTGCCAAGGTACGAAGAAGTTGCTCGGTCCCGAGAGGTTCGGAGAAAGATTATATTTTATTGGCGCTGCCAAGGTACGAAGAAGTCGCTTGGCCCTACCAAGGTTCAGAGAAAGGTTATTTTACTTGGTGCTGCCAAGGTATGGAGAAGTCGCTCAGCCCCGCCAAGGTTTGAAGAAAAATTATATTTTACTTGGTGCTGCCAAGGTATGGAGAAGTTGCTCGGCCCCGTCAAGGTTGAACAAAGATTATATTTTACTTGGCGCTGCCAACGTATGAAGAAGTCACTCGGCTCCACCGAGGTTCGGAGAAAGATTATATTTTTGACTTGGCGCTGCTAAGGTACGAAAAAGTGCTCGGCCCCGCTGAGGTTTTGTTGAGGGACCCGTAGGTTGGTAGTCGGGTAAAACCTATATCTTGTCAAAGACTTTTGGGAAGTGTGATTGAAGTATAAACATCACAATTTAAAAATAAACTCTTGCAAATCTTGGCTATTGCAAATAGAATGGATTCGATGGGTGCATACTCTACTGGTGATATATCTGAAGATTGTCTGAATTTTATGTTCGGGGAATAGATTTTCGTCCAGATCCTGAAGTTTATAAGTGCGGGTTTGATGACCTCCGCAACTTGATAGGGGCCTTCTCAATTTGGAGATAGTTTTTCTTGCTCTAATGGCTTGGAGACAAATACCTTACGAAGTACAATATCGCCAAGAAGAAAGGATTTTTCTTTGACTCGGAAGGAATGGTAGCGGGCTATTCTTTGCTGATAGGCTGCCATTCAGATTCGGACCTTCTCCCTAACTTCTTCTATCAATCGAGATTGGCTTGGAGCTATTCGTCGTTTGACTCCTCTGAATAACTTTCCACCCATGGCAAGAGTAGTCCTATCTCCACAGGAATGACAACTTTCATGCCAAAAGCCATTCTGAATGGGGTTTCACCTATGGAAATCCTCTGGGTGGTTCGATAGGCCCACAAGACATGATGAAGCTCCTTCGCCCATCTGTCTCACACCCTACTGAGCCAAGCTTTAACTCCTTACAGCAAGGTTCGGTTGGTTACCTCGGCTTCTCCATTGGCTTGTGGGTGACCGACTGATGTGAGCCGATGACAGATGCCATGATCCTCAGAGAACTCTTGAAACTTTGGATTGTCAAACTGTCTTTCGTTGTTAGTGATAATAATGTGCGGAAGATCGAATCGATAAATGAGATCTCTATACAAATCCCTAGCTTGAGACTCGGTTATCTGAGCGACTGCCTCGACCTCGATCCACTTAGTGAAAAGTCAATCGCCACAAACAGAAACTTCCTCTGTCCCATGGCAAGAGGAAAAGGACCGAGAATGTCCATTCCCACTTAGCAAAGGGCCAGGCATATATTATAGGTGTCAGGTGAGTGGAGAGGAGCCTCTGGATGTTCGCATGCCACTGACATAAATCACATGTTCAGACAAGATCATCAAATCCTTTTGCATGGTTGGCCAATAATACCTCTGGCACAGCACCTATTGGCATAAGGCTCAGCCACCAAGATGGTTGCCACAGATGCTTTCATGGACCTTCAAAGGGCATAATCAGCCTTCGATGAGCGAAGGCATTTGAGTAGTGGCATGAGAAGGATCACTTGTACAGTTGATCGTCGAGTGGGACATAATGAGATGCTTGCATCTTCAGCCTCCTCGCCTCCTTCCTGTCAGTTGGGAGTGACCCTTCTTTAAGGTATTTGAGAACTGGGTCAAACCAGGATGGTTCGATCACAATCTGCATCACTCGATCATTGTCGATGATGCCAGGTTTCTTTAGGACTTCCAATAAAATTTTCGCTCGAGATCTATTGAATCCATAGTCGCCAAGTGAGATAAAAGGTCGGCTCATGCATTTTCAGCCCTCGAGACCTAAATCACTTCGAGTTTGGAAAAATAGGGGAATAAATTGCGTACCTTTTGAAGATACCGAATCATATTTAGCTCTCAGGCCTCGGCTTGTCCTCACACATGGTCGGTGACCAATTGGGAGTTGATGTATGCATTCAATCTTTTCACTTTTAAGTCATGGGCAATCCAGAGTCCAGCAAGTAGAGCCTCATACTCAGCTTCATTATTAGATACTGGGAAGGAGAAGCGGACGCCATACTCAAAGGTTGCTCCCTCTGAGTTAGTGAAGACCACGCCGGTGCCAGAGCCATTCTTGTTGGAGGATCTATCTACATGAAGCAGCCACAGGTCTCCAAGCTTTGAGGATTTAGAGGTATCCGGGGTAGATCCATCCTCGGATATGGTACATTCGAGGAGAAAATCTGCCAGAATTTGTGCTTTAATGGCTAGGCATGGTTGATACTGAATATCATGTTTGCTCAATTCAACAGCTCATTTGATCATCCTTCCTAACACCTCTGGGCGATGAATTATTGATTTGATGGGTTGTTCAGTCAAAACTATCACAGTATTCGCTTGAAAGTAGGGTCGTAACTTTCGGATGGATGTTACCAAGGCTAGCACCACTTTCTCAATTCAAGAATACCTTATCTCAGCATTCTGAAGCAACTTTCTGACATAATAGATTAGCTTTTAAACTTTGTTTTCCTCCTGAACTAGCGCGGACCCGACGACGCTTTTCGACACTGCTAGATATAGGTAGAGCTTGTCCCTAGCCTCGGACTGCTTAGAAGAGGTGGCAAGTAGAGATATTTTGTAATTTTTTTAAAGGATTTCTGACAGTCCATAGTCCACTGGAAGTTCTTGGTCGACTGAAGTGCCTTGAAAAAGGACAAACATCTCTCGACCGACCGAGCAATAAAGCGATTGAAAGCTGCTATCCTTCCAATAAGATGCTACACTTCTTTGATCGACCTTAGAGGCACCATTTGCTGCAGGGCTTGAATTTTTTATGGATTTGCCTCTATGCCTCGTTGGGAGACCATAAAGCCCAAGAATTTCTCGAAGTTACTCCGAAGGCGCATTTGGTGGGGTTAAGCTCCATCTGATATCTTCAAAGTATCACGAAGCTTTCTGTGAGATCTTCAATGTGTCGAGATGCTTCTTTGCTCTTGACCAGCATGTCGTCAACATAAACCTTCATGTTTCGATCAATTTGCTCTTTGAAAACCTTATTAACCAATCTTTGGTAGGTTGCACCTGCATTTTTTAAACCAAAGGACATGACTCGGTAGTAATAAATACTTTGGTCGGTAATGAAGGGGTCTTTTCTTTATCCTCGGGTGCTATCCAAATTTGGTTATAACCTGAATAAGCATCCATAAAAGTCAACATCTGATGGCCCGAGTAGCATCCACAGGTTGATCAATCCAAGGCAAAGAAAAATTGTCCTACGGACAAGCTTTGTTGAGGTCCGTAAAGTCGATGCAAATTCTTCATTTATCGTTTGACTTCTTTGTTGGGGAGTGCGGAATACCCCCAAGATCACGACTATAGCGTATATGAGTAATACAAAAAACTTTTACCGTTCTAATCTATGAGTACAAGATCATACCTTCAGATTGAACTTTGGAACACTTTGATTCGATTGCTCGACCTCAACCTTTTAGCCTTCCGCCGTATTCTCGAAAATACCTTCTTTCTCTCACAAGATAGTGGGATCTCTTGGCCGTCCTAGGGTTTCTTATTTTTCTTTCTCCAAAAACGTTCACCCTAGCAACCAACTGAGAGGATATTTATAGGGCTACAACAGGGACCAATAGGCAAATATGAAAAGGACTTCCCACGTAATTAAATCTTCTAATCCTACCCCGGGTTAGGATTCAATTACGTAAATTACAATTCATTCCACTAAAGAATTATAATTGTACTCCTAATCATATTCGAATTTATATTTTCGAGCTTTTAATATTAAATACTTATTATCTCCCCACGTTAAAATTACAGATATCCACCAATTAAATTTAATTACTGACAATATAATTTAATTAGCTTTTATTATTCTTGAGACCTATCCACTTAACTTATTTGATGTATCGGATTCAAAATCCACTTGAAAGATTTGATACAATCAAAACTTATAAGCTTCCTCAAGGGGATATCATCAATCCAATTTATCAGGACGTGGTTTCCTTCAACTATTAATATTCACCATATATATAATGTTATTGTCCAACCCACTGAGTTTATTGACTCATATAGAATCTCACTCTATGTGTAATCAAAGCAATAATCACTACATACACGTGTCTAGAAATAGAATTCAGATTAGAGCATAAGTAATCATAATATTCATGAGTTTTAAATTATTTATAAAGCCAGTATAAAATAATTAACTCAATTGGGTCCTGTTCAATACACACAAAGTGTACTAGCATAAATAGTTAGAATAAACCATTCCCCGTAGTCAAGACAGACCTACTAAAAATTTGTGCTATAGTTCTACTGATGGTGTGTCCAATTCCATCTAAAACTGTGAACAATAAACTTGTATTCCAAAACAACCGATGATTTAGTCTTCTGTGTATAAGCCGTACTCTACACACTAGATCAAATACTCTTTGTAAATACTAGACACATGCATATATCTAGTAAATGGCATACATTGCTCAAAATGAATTCTTATTAAAATATAAAGACATAACAAAAGCATATCTTTTAGTCTATATCTTTATCATTCTTCACCATGACAACGTTCGCCAACCAATTGGGATAGTTCACTTTCCGAATGAAGTTGGCTTTGACGAGCTTGTCAACCTCCTCTTTAATAGCCTTTTGGCGTTTAGGGCGAAGCTCCTTTCTTCTTCTTGATTGGCCGAAATGTTTCATCCACATTAAGGTGATGGACAAGGACATCTGGGCTAATCCCTGACATATCCAAAGCAGACCAAACAAAGACGTTAGCATTCCCTCGGAGAAATTCAACTAAGTCATGTTGAGGCTTTCCTTTTAACGATGACCCGATCCTTATGGTTCGGTCGGACTGAGCTTCGTTAAGTGGCACCTCCTCGAGTTCCTCGGCTGGTTCTCCCCGCTGCTCGGCAAAATCCTCTCGAGCATCTAACCTATCAACCTCGGGCTTTCTAGACTGAAGGTCAGCAATGAAGTAGTACCGAGCTACGGCTTGATTCTCTCGGATATGCCCACTCCCCATCCGATGGGAAACTTCATGGTGAGATAAGGGATAGAGATAATAGCTTTGAGGGACATCTGTCCAAGCCTATCGAGGATCACATTGTAGAAAGACCGAAGCTTGGTTACCAGAAAGTCATGTGAACAGTGGCTATACTGGGCCGAGTGCTTGCTTGGACCACCAATGTAACGACCCCTTCAGGGGTGATAACATTACCAGTGAAACCCACTAAGGTGGAGTCTATGGTCTGAAGGTTTTCTATCCACAATTTTATCCTTACAAGGCATTAAAGTACAAAATATTAACAGAGCTTTCACTATCAATTAAAATTCGGTGTACATCATAGTCATTTATATTGAGAGATACAACCAAAGCATCATCATGCGGATACTGTATCTCCCAGAGATCATCGTCAGAAAAAGAAAGCTCATCGATCCGGGCCTTCTTTAGTGGATTTTTTTCTTTGCCCAGCCGAGCCAACGAGGAGCCGATCGCTGCTATCACATTGACATTGCCAACAACCGATGGATTCGGTAGAGGAGGTTAGCAAGGCTCAGGCTGGCGGTCTCCTCTATTGTCTGGCTCAGAGGCTCTTCTAAAATGGTCTAGCCTGCCCCATCAGATGAGTTGCTCAATCTCATCCCGAAGCTGCCAACACTTTTCAGTGTCGTGCCCATGATTCCGATGGAATCGGTAGTACTTGGTCATATCTCTGCAGGCCGCATTTCCTCAAAGAGGTGGAAGCCGAGGGATCTGGCGCTCGATCTTTATTAAGATCCGTGTCCTTGATGCAGTGAGTGGAGTATATTGATTAAACCTCTGGGCTGGGCTCCAAATATGATCTCTGGGCAATGGCAGAGGAACTCTATAGTGATGGGACGGGCTTGCACGATGGAAGGATTGGCCCTTCTTTGAGCCCTTGGCCTTCTTTTTCTTTGATTGCTCGGCTCGGGCTAACCTCCATGATTCCTCAATTCTAGCATACTTGTCAGCCATGGCCATCATATCGGAGAGGCTCTTTGGATAGTTGACCTCTAGGGCTATGTAGAAATCACCCTCCTTTGATACTCCGCCCGCCAAGGCGGACATGGCCACCTCATGATTGAGGTGGTCTACTTCTAACATGGCCGTGTTGAAGCGGCGAGATAATTCTTCAAAGACTCCCCCTCCCGTTGCTTGACCTTGAATAGGGAATCAGACCTCCATCAGTGGAGGCAGCTATTGACGAACTGGCTGATGAATAGGAAGCTCAACTCATCAAAAAAATTAATGGAACCTGACTTCAAGCTATTAAACCAAATTCTGGTGGAGCCCCTGAGCGTAGAGGGGAAGGCTCGACACAGGATTGTATCTAATGCTCCGTGGAACATCATGATGGATCGAAAGCTGCTCAGATGGTCATCAGAGTCGATGGATCCATGGTATGGCTCGATGGCGAAAAGCTTGATATAAAGAGGGATTACTTCCCGCATAATTTCCTCAGAGAAGGGGATGCCCTGCTCACCTTTGACTAGGGTTGCTGAGCCTGCTTAACAGCATCTAGCTCCCGCATCCACTCCCGAATCCATCGCCAGATCCCCTCATCATGGGTAGCAGGGGAGACCGGTTGAGGGGAACGTGGCGATGACATTGAGTCATGATGGGAGGATACCAGAGAGAGACCGAGCTCACCAAGATCTAGGCGGGCTTTTTCCCCAGCCTCCCACCACACTGACCTAGCTCCTTTAGGTTGTTGGGGATGGCTTGCGACCTTAGGTGGGTTGAAGGAAGAGATTATCGACGGGGCGAGGGCGACAACTCCATCAGAGAGTTGTGGAGTAGGGGTAGTCGGATGGAAAAACCCTGGAGCCCTTGGACTAGCTGAGTTACGGCTTGGACTTGCTGGACCAGTATAGCGAACTGGTCCTAAGTTACCGCCATCGCCGGTGGTGAAGGAGTTTTGACCGGCAGCGGGTGTGGGGATGCCATATTATTTGAGGGATCAAGCCTTTGGAGGCAATCTGATCTTGAGCATCAGATGTGGCTCTTCTTCGATTCACCTTGAAGGGTTGTTCTTCTGGTTTTTAGCCTTGTCTCCTTGATCACAAGTTTACGGGACTTGAGGCCCTTCCTCTAGCACCAATCTGTTGCCGTAGAAATCCATTCTTCGACTCGGATGCAGCCAACCTTCGGATCCAGGTGCCTGGCTCCCGCTGAGCGAACCTACAAGACAGTCATCGCGCAGAGAACATTGGGGTTGGTCCTCTGCGGAAGACCCTCCGATGCCCAAGTCAATGAAGATTCACAGCAAGCAGATATGAGGAGAAGGCTCTCACAGAAGAGTCCCTCAAGAATGGTCTCTCGAGGAGCCGGGAACTCTGCTTGAGCTTCAATGGAGTTTTTTTAGTGAGAGAGTGAGCCTACCTGAAAAAGTTTAGGGAAAAGGTATTTATAGATGTCTGAATATTGGCGGTTTGTTCACCTAATTCTTTGAACGTGTCTTGGGAAATGGGGAATCAGAATGATTGGAATCTGATTCGAATCAAGTTTGTTACAAGGTCGACGAGATTCGTATCCTGTTTGTTATGAGGATCGATGGCTAAAGAGGCTGATTCAAAGCTTTGAGATTCGGTTATCCTGTTATCTGGCTATTTATAGGTAACGGGTTGTGCCTGACTCAATTTTCCTTTTGAGGCAACGAGGGCTAACGTAGCCAGAGGGTCATATTTGGCTTGTGCCTATTCTGGGCCCGCCGAGGCATAAGAATGTTCGGCCTTGCCGAGATGAGGAAGTGGCTCAGCTCTGCCAGGATGGAGGATGGCTCGACACTGTCGAGATGGGAAGACTTTCTTTCTTACCGTGCACAGCGTCTGGCAAGCGACAAGAGCTAACATGGCCAGAGGGTCATATTTGGTCTTTGCCTACTCCGGGTTGCTGAGACATGAGAATGGATCGGCCTTGCCGAGATGAGGGAGTGGCTCGGCTTTGCCAAGATGGGAAGATGGCTTGGCCTTGCTGAGATGGGGAGACTTTGTCTTTTTCCACACAGCAGGCGAAAATCAAAAGTGATCCTAACCTTTTGACATGTGCATGGATATTGACGTAATGACGATTTTATCCCTCATCACATACTGCCGAGATGGGAAGACTTTGTCTTTTACCGCGCACAGCGTCTGGCAAGTGACAAGAGCTGACATGACCGAAGGATTATATTTGGTCTTTGCCTACTCCGGATCTGCCGAGGCATGAGAATGGATTGGCTTTACCGAGATGAGGGAGTGGCTCGGCTCTGCCAGGATGGGGAGATGGCTCGGCCCTACCACCAAGATGGAGAGACTGTCTTTTTACGCATACAACATCTGGCAAGCGAAAATCGAAAGTGATCCTAACCTTTTTGACATGTGCACAGGATATTGATATAATATGATTTTGTTCCTCATCACTTTCTAAGCATAAACTTTTTATATCGGCGCTGATTATCATAGTTGTAGGTGATGATGAACAATATTCTTGAATGAAAAGTGGCAATTCTTCAGCTGGGTTTCCACCATCCAAGGTGGTGCTTCGATTGTCAAGATCTTGTAGTAGTGAAGCATTCTTGGATCAAATGGAAAACTCGTCGTGCACCCTAGTGGTGAAGCATGGAGATAGTGGTTCATCCTTCCACTGGTTCATCCTTCCACTTGGCCATAACTAGCTAGTATAAGAATTGAAGGAAGAAGGGAAGAAGAATAGAAGAAAAGAGAGAAGAGAACCAGGAGGGAAAAGAGAGAATAGAGAAAGAGGAGGATTTGTGGCTCGGGAGAGGAGATCAAGGGGTTTCTTAGGGGTTGTACTGGGCCGTTTGACTGATATTTGGGCAGAAGAAGGAAGATGATCGATGGATCGAGATACTTTGGAAGGGAGAGGAAGAAGCTTCAAGAAGTTGAGTTTGAGTGCTCTATTTCCATGGAAATTGCAGCTTTTAAAGGAGATGCTTTGATTTGTAAAATAATGCATCACAACTCAATCGTAGGAGAATTTGTTACAGAGGAAGCTGTCATCCCAAGTCTTTGGATTCTTGAAATATAGCCCCAAGGGAGATGTACAATCGTATCAATCATGACCTCAATTTGCTTATTTATTTATGGGTGGAAGGTAATTTTTTATTTCAATTTAGTATCCTTCATCTGCCACAAAACTCTTGAAAAGTTATTTAGAAGATACTTATCTTAATATAAAATTAAAAGGATTTGGTAGATAGAATTGCTTATAAAGATGTCGTAAGACAGTAAATCATTTCAATGCGTTTAACCTAAACTTGAATATATTTAGGATGAGTTTTGGTTGTCCCAATTAACCATAAAGTCCTTAAATAGGTATCTTTTAACATTTAAATATCATATCCAAGGGAAAGGATGTATCGATCAAATCTTCAATGGATTTGAGGGATAAAAAATGTGATTTTATATAACACCTTTTCATGTCTATCCATTGATTGTCATAGGCACGTAGAAACCGTGATAAAAGATAATCCAAAATTTTTTGCACATGTTGGAAGAATAAATAAATTGTTTCTTAACTTAATCAATGTAAAATATACCCCCATATGCTATCCCAAACCGATCATAATAATACAAGAACATTATATTGCTATTAAAAAATTAGCTCAAACCCATCATAATGATAAAAGAACAGTATATTGCTTTTAAGAAATTACAATCATATCAGTACTATGTCCAACCTTATCTGTTATTGTAAATAATTTTGCATATATGATGACCATATTTTCCAATGGATATAGCACACTGATAGCTTGGGTGCTTCAAACTTAGCACTTGAGATTCTAAAACCAGAGGGTGACGCACATCCAGTGCCATGCGCGCGAAAATTAGCTATTTACTTTTCATGATGTTCAACTAGTCATGATAAATTAATTTTAAGATGATTTGATTGATGCATGATGGAGAGAGAGAGAGAGAGAGAGAGAGCATGAGAAATATAGTTCTATTAAAATCGCTTAATGCTGACTTTTTAAACCGGCATTAATTGACATTGGTTTTACAGTTTTAGTGTGGAAGTCAAATATTTTATGTAAATGATGTTAAAATTAAAAATATTATTTAATATCTACAGTGATATTAAAAAAATATTATTTAATTCATTTCATTGATTTTTTTTTTTAAGAAGCATATGATCGAATCTGGACTGCTTCTGAAAAAAGATTTGATATTTAAAATAATATTTTAATTTAACATTTTTAATATTATTTATATAAAATATTTGATTTTTTAAATTAAATCTAAAAAAGAAAAACAGCTCTAATGCTGATGGTCACTTTTACTAGAATATTAATTCAAATCTCGGTTTTTGGGGACAATGATTGAATCTGTTCAAAGTCAGGTAGCGGTTCGATTTGACTCCGGTTGGGTGGAGGTTGGACCCCATCCAACGTGGCCGACGCCTTCCCCAATCCCGTTGGCTTCACGCTGTTTCGGAATCGCGTTTCTCCTTTGTTCCCGCCGGGAAAGGTACCGGTCGACAAGTCTGACCCCCCCAACCCGCCATCTTTGAACGCTCTCTCTCTTTGAAAATAAAATAAAATAAAATAAAATACTTCTCTATTTACTCCGGGTGCCGTTTTGAAAAGAACCCCTCGGTCTGCCTTCTTTCTCTCCAGCTTACGTCGAGGCGACGATGGGAGCTCTCTTCTCCTGCTTCGCTCCTGCCGCGGCGACCGAGAAGAAGAGGAGGAGGCGTAGCATCTCCTCCGCTTCACTGCGGCCTCCCGCCGCGGCTGCGGACCCGGTGGGGTCGGTGAGGAAGGAGTTGGGCGGGGAGGGGCTGAGCCAGGAGCAGGAGCAAGCCCTGGCGGCGGCGGCGAAGGCCGCGGCCGCGTTGCTCCTCCGCCAGAACAGCGGGGCAGCGGCGGCGGCGGCGGAGGTGCTGTTGGACCGGTCATCCTCCGTCCGCGACCCGCCTCCCGCCGGGAAGAGGAAGCAGGCGCTGCCAAGGAGCTCCAGCTCCCGGCCCCGCTCCCTCGCCGATCCCCTCGTCCAGCCTCAGCAACTCATCAATCAGGTTGAAGATACCGGCTATCGAATTCCTTTTCTTTCCATCAACAAAAGAACTTCGCATAATCTAATGAAACCTAGACAACTTTTACATGGACAAATCGCATGTGAATGATCTTACTTCTTCGAAGATAAGATGAATGAGTTGAATTTAGTTTTGCTTAATTGAATATTTGTTATGGATCACAACATCTCCTACCTATACACTCTGATCAGATGAATATTTGCTGAATTGAGTATTAGCAGTGTTAATCCTTTTGTTTTTCTTCTTTTTTTTTTTCTTTTTTTTGGCACCAAGAATTGCTTTTGTTTAAAGTTTACGATTATTAATAGCTTTTTTGATTTTCAATTCTAAATATTTTATAATCCTTCGGTGTGTGGAACTATGATGATATTTTTTTCTTTAGTTCTGATGAATTAAAATTAATGGTTTTCCCAGTTCCGGAATCCCTGGATAAAATGAGGGAACTTACTATTGCTTGACTTGTAGAGCTAGATCAAAACTTAGAGCCCTGTCCTGCCAGTTCCTTGAGTTTTAATTTTCTGATTTTATTCAGTATTTTGCAAGTCATTAAAATACATGGGTGATAATTTTAAATTTCTTTGTAATTGATGAACCTTTAAATCTGAGGGATCTGCCCTTGTTGATTATGTCTCACTTTTTGACTAAAGGAAGTGGGGAATTCATCTTTGACAGTAGCCTTTTGATTGCCCTTTTGTAATCATGCTGTTCCTTTCCATCCTGGAAGTTTTGGATGCAAGATATAATGGTGTTGTACATTTTTTTATTCTTTGTAGATATGAATTGTTTAGCCTATGTCTCTCTTTTGCGGAATTTGACTGAAAAGTAGTTCTCTTCCTGGTCTAATGTCTGCTTCTTTTTCTAAGAGAAAGAGTACCCTTACTGCTAGAAATATGTGTTATGTTTCTTGCAGGCTGTTTCAACTACTTAGATCTGATTTCGTGATTGTATCAGCTATATACAGAGAAAAAAGTTTGGCTTTACCCTTTTGTTGGTTTTATTTGTTAGCTGCCATCTTTTTGTACACATTAAATACTCCTTAGACTTGAGCTAGAAAAGAAAAAGAAACAAAGGGCAGAGAAAAGGAAAGATGGTTCGAGGATATAAAACCATATATACACATCGAGCATTTCCTTGCTTTCTGCTCTTGGATCTTGATAAATAAAACAAGCCAATTATATATCGATATTGGCGATCTGCAGCATTGAGCTATTAATTTTTCCTCCTTGCACTTATTATAATTTTTCAGTTATATATTTTGTTGTTCTCACATTATTTTTTCAAATTTTCTGAAACAGAATGTAAAGATTGATGATTTGGAAACCAATCACTTTGTTCTTGTCCATGGTGGTGGCTTTGGTGCTTGGTGTTGGTATAAAACTATTGCGCTTCTTAGAGATTGTGGATTTAAAGTCACTGCCATAGACCTGACAGGTGCTGGAACTCATGCTTTTGATTCAAACAACATTACGAGCCTTTCCCAATACGTAATGCCGCTTACTAGTTTCCTTGAGAAGCTCAGTGATGAGGAGAAGGTTGGTGTGCCTCTTGTTTCTATAAACAAGGATACAAATAGCTTTTCGTAGGCATTTTTCTGATGAGTTTAGGCAAAAAAAAAAAAAAAAAATCAACAATGGGCTTGAGTCTAGATAAAAATGATTCACAGAAGCAAACCAGAAAGCCTAACTGAAACTGATTATGGTTATACATAACATATTAACACAGAAATAATACTAGTAGAGCACCCTCAAGCCATAATCATATAGCTGTGGTATCTGTGAGAATTGTTTGCTTTTTTTCTTCTTCTTCATTCGTTTGTTTTCTTTTTCATTTCATATCAAAGACATGGCAAGGAAAACAATATATTTTTCTGCAGCACATTGTCAGGTGTTGTCACACAGTTCCATCTTTTCAGGTGAAAAATGAAAAGAAAACAGTAATATGGCGTTAACGAAGGTCTTAAATTTCTATTTTACTAGCATAGGTGGTATGGCTTCTTGTGTTAACATTTACAGTTGAAAATTTTAGTTGCACTAATTCCTAAAATTTTTGTAGGTTATTTTGGTAGGACATGATTTTGGTGGTACCTGCATATCATATGCTATGGAAGCATTTACATCTAAGGTCGCCAAAGCTGTTTTTGTTTCTGCAGCTATGTTGACAAATGGTCAGAGTGCTGTGGATATTTTTTCCCAACAGGTATGGATCCATCATTTCTTTTCCCTTCTTCTTTTCTATTCTTTTGGAAATATAGGGGACATTTCAGAGTTGTCAACTACTGTCATCATGATAAACAATATCAAGAGTTTGAGACTGCTTGTTGTGTGCGCACTTTGTGCATGTATGAAGGAAGTTGGACTATGGCTGAGGAATCTAGTGTGCTATCTTATAACTCATATGCTCTCTGCTATTTTAGGCACGCTCAAATGATTTGCTGCAGCGAGCCCAGATATTCTTGTATGCCAAAGGAAAGGACCATCCTCCTACTGCCTTAGACTATGACAAGTCACTACAGCAAGACCTACTCTTCAATGGAAGTCCTGTTAAGGTATGTTTTATTATTTTTGCCTAGTTCATCAGACTATAGTTTTGATTGTCCTTGGACTGCTATGATACTGCTGGCAAAGTCGAATCACTAACTTTCTTATCATATCAAAGGATGCTATATTGGCTTCAGTTTCCATGAGGCCCATGCCCTTTGCACCAGTATTGGAGAAGCTCTCACTTTCAGTAAAGAACCATGATTCAATCAGGAGATACTACATAGAGACCACTGAGGACAATGCACTACCTCTTTCCCTCCAGCAGAGCATGTGCAGTTTGAAACCTCCAGAACGGGTTTTCCAGCTAAAAGGAGCCGATCATGCACCATTCTTTTCGAAGCCACAAGCACTTCACAAGTACTTGGTGGAGATTGCAAAAATTTCCTCTTCAGAAGTACATTGAACTATATCTGGAGGGGATGCCTTCAACTAATCTATTGTCTACAGTCATGGCCATGTACATGATGCAGATACAAGCATGCACAGTTGACCTTAGTCCCCCATTCTCAGTTAAATATTTTGAGTGGCCCCAGCTTGTTGTATCCTTTTTTAAGCCTCAGTAGATATGGCAATCTTTCTTAGCATCTACCTACCGACACACCTCGTGGTTGGTTCCAAATTGGCTGCTTGATCCATTTTCTTTGGTGGTGCTTCTTTCAGAGATTTTTTTTATTATTTTTTATTTTTTAAGGCTGTAGGCTCGGTTTTGTCAACATTGTGCCATATCAGATCTTTTCATTTGTGTGGTTCTCAGATATCGGCAAGACTAGGTTGTTGGTGGATGCTGACTCTGGGTAAAATGAAGGGAAGCTGATGTTTCTTTGATTGATGTTGTTAAATTCTACCACTTGAAATATTTTTGTTTTCCCTGTGATTAAAAGCAGAAATGAGGAACACAAAATCTCCAAGAGGAACATGAGCAAAAATTTTGAACCATGAGTTCATTATTTGATGGATTTCAGAAGAGCTGCTGTTTGTGGTGATTATTTATGTTATTTATATCGTGTTAAGACCTCAATTATTATAGCCTGTCACTGACCATGCGAGTTAATTACTGGGCTTTTAAACAAAGAGCCACGGTGATCACATTTATCACATTGCCAGAGAAGGTTAGAGGCATTGGATGATTTGAATGGATTAAGAAAATTTTCATTCTCATCAAATGACGTGCATTCTCATCAAATGACATGCTGTTAAACCAAAGGCCTCTTTGTGGATGACCAAATGTGCAAGCACACAAACCAAAAACTTTGGATGCCACTTAAGGGTGGGCATGGGCCGGGGTCCAAACTTGAATGAAGTATGGTCAGCTTAAGCTCAACCTAATAGAAGAAAAGGTCTTCCTACACCATGTACATTGAGCGCGCACGGTGCTGATTAACCACATGCGCATGCAGCCATACGCACATGCATCGTACATGCTAAAAATAATTTTATCCTTTCGCATACCGCATGCATAGTCCACACCCATGCCCGATCAAGCGTGTACTCTTGTACCGCATACGGTGCACAAAAACTTTTTTCTTGATAGAAATATTTGAAGGCGTAGCCTTAGGCTTGGCCCAGCATATGAACATGTGTGTGTAAATGGTTAGGAGTTGTATTTTTTTACTTAAATCCCATCTAATATATATATATATATATATATATATGTGTGTGTGTGTGCGCGCGCGCGTGCGCTATGTATGTATATGAATCTAATATAAATGTTGAGCCCAATTGAGCTTATTTTTATTAAGCTCGAACTCGGCCTAAAAACTTGGGCTCAGATCGTATTCGGGCTAACCCATAGGTCACTTTGCTCTTGCCCAACCCTAGGTGCCATTGCTAGCTATCAGTTTGCATGTACTCTTATCAAGTGTTTTTAAGAGAAGAATATTTGATAAATACTAGCGATCCACTTGATCAAAAAATGTCTATTTGAGTAGATATGGTAATACACTTCCTATTTACTCCCTGTTATTCTTCTTTCTTTTCTTAATCATCTTAGAGTAAATACAAAGAAAGAGAACTCAAAATAATTGTAATATAACATTTGCAGCATCCATTTAAATGAAATAATAATTTTAACTCGAAACTTTGAACTAGATGGAATAAATAATTATTGAACAATGATTTGGACAGATAATACCTCTTGTTTTATTGATCATTTTTTTTCATTAGCAACCAATGATAGTTATATAACTATCATTATCTGAAAGAAAAACAAAGAGGCTCATCAACCATCCCATTGCTCAGTTCTAGATTACAAGGATATGCCGTCTAAGGACTTCATCAAGAATTTTTAGTTGTTAAGCAAAGAGGTGTGGCCATTCATGACAAGATTTCAATTAATGATAATAAAATCATTTTAATAATTAATAATTACTCGAGTCTTAATTGTTATGATATATCGTTCCAGAATTATATCAAGAACTTCTAATTTGCTACGCAAAAAGAGTATGGACACTGGAGACGAACTTTCAATTAATGGCAATACAATCATTCTAATAATTAACAATGACATCAATGGGTTTATTGAAACTTAATCTATTAATTAATTATAATATAATGAATGACGTTTTAAATTAATGAATGCAAAACACGTGTGAAGTTTTATGTAGAATTTTACTCAATAATCAATATATGATGATATAAATTATGCATTAGGTGTGTGGGTCGGTCCATGCATTCCAAGAACCAATGATTCGTCGCCAATTTGTCAACACACAACAACCCAAATCCAAATGGTTGTTGAATAATTTAACAAACACTATGTATGCCCTTCGTTTAATCGTTTTCCATCATCTACTGCTACAGCCCTCGGAAGCGGTTCAATTAAAACTGCCAAAATTAAACTATAAGCAAGTTTTTAAGCAATAGCTACTTCCAGTTTAAGGGGGCTGAATTAGGTCCCCTGATGAAATTAAACTATAAGCAAGCTTTTAAGCAATAGTTACTTCCAGTTTAAGGGGGCTCAATCTCAATTAGGTCCCTTGATAAAATTAAACTATAAGCAAGCTTTTAATACGATAGTTACTTCCGGGTTAAGGAGGCTTACGGCCAACGTAGGAAATTCTATTTGGCCCATAATTTTTTCTCAGTAGCCCCTTCATTTATTATTTATTATTTTTTACTCAACAATCCTCCAAAATTACTCAGCAGCCCTTCTAAATTTAAAAAACATCTAACTACCCCTTCCCCCTTCACCTCCCCTCCTCATGAAATCTCTCTGCCTTCTCTACCGAAAAGAGACTTTGTTCGGCCCGTCGAACAAAATTGAAATATGTTTAGCCTGCTGGAGGCTGAATAAAAGATTTTTTCTATTCAGTCATAGAAGATTTTTTCTATCGATCGGGGCCGAATATGAAGATTTCAGTTCGGCCAATATGTTGACTCAGTTCGGCGGCCGAACAGATTTAATCTGTTTGACTACACAGGCCGAACAACTCACGAACGAAAAAAAAAAATTTCGACGATGAGGATATAAATCAAACTTTACGACGTAGAACCTTCTAAAATTGCTAGTTGCTAGTCCATTGCTCGATTATAGGTTAAAATTTTTTCAACTAAGTTTTAAATGTTGGATCCGATGGTGTTTTGATCCAAAGTGAGGAAGGAGAGGGCTACCGACCAAGCAAAAGGGATATTTTGGTTCAAATTATTTAGGAATAAATATATTTTTTTTTAGCCGAAGGAAGGGAAGGGAAAATTCTATGAGGGAAGGAAATTCTATTTGGCCCATATTTTGTTATGGAACCCTTCAATTTTACTTTTTTTTTTTTTTTTACTCAGTCTCATTTGAAATTACTCACTAGCTCTCTTAAATTTATAAAATACATAAACTATCCCTTTTCTCTTCACGAAGGAGAGGGCTATTGAGTAAGGGGAGATATTTGATCTTTTAAGAACAAATATGCCTTTTTTTTTTTTTTTTGTTGGCGTGGGAAGCTCCTGAGTAAAACGGACGGGCCATATAGAATCTCCCAAGGGGGGCTACTAAGGAAAAATTGCGGGCCAAATAGAGTTTCCCCATCGACGCCCTTTTAAAGACCCTCGATCCCTCGCCTTCGTCCATCCTTAGCGCTCCTCGTTCCCAATCCCCAGTTCCCGAGCTCCGGGCCTTCTCACTCGATCCGAGGAGCAAGGTAAGAAACCCTAACCCTAGATCTGTACTTCGATTAGTTCTTTTCCCTCTCGATTCGCGGCATTTGCGTGTCACTTTCTCGGCAGTTCTCTTTTGGGATATCTCAAGAGAGTCCTTTTTTTTTTTTTTTTTTAGGTTCTGGGTTCGGATTGCGTGTCGGATTACTGTCCTTTTGTTCCCGATCCCCTGTTTTTTGAGGCATCTGGCTCGTATCTTAGCTTTATTGGTAGAGTTTTGGATCTCCTCTTGCCTTGCAATTTGAGGTTAAAGTGTGTCGTTGTCCCTTTCCTTTTTTTCTTCTTCGATGTCTGTTTTCTTGCCATTTTATGTGATATTTTGGCGCAATTGATTATACGCTTAGAAATCTTTGGTTTAACCGTCTCCAATCTTTGATTTGTATGATGTGATTCTGGATTCCACTTTGAACCGTTTCAGAAACGTGTAACAACTGCTTGGAGTGGTCGTTGGCTTAAATTTGTCTACAATGGAAGGAATTGTAGTACTTATCTAGCCACGATTGTATTCTCAAAAGTTTTAGCTTGTTTGGAACGCTCACAGCTATTTTGAACGATCGTAAAAGTTAAGATCTATTAATCAGAAGATGTGAACTGTGCAACATAATAAAATTTACTTAATCACTATGTAAGATCTGCTGCCCAAATTTCAGAACAGCTTGAAATTTCATACATAGCTTATGAATCTTCATATTCCTGTTTGTAGTTTGGAGAAGTCATAAGTTGGAATACTTTTCATTCAAATTTTATAAATTTAGATGAAATGAGCTATATAGTCAATTTTGAGGCACACCACTGCATGTGCCAATCTATTCTGTGATTTTGGTTGTGGTTATACGATCACTTGTTGCTAGTGTAGCACCTGGGCTGTCTTCAAGGGACGTTTAGAGATTTTCTATGTAAACCACTTGCTCTGCATGTCTAAGATGCTAAGTGACTATTATTGCTATTGCTGTAAAAGATTTTAATGCATTCCTTACTAGAAATGAATACTACCTAGCCTGAATGTCCAAACAAAACCTATCTATACTCTCTAATTTGTTTTGTCTGACATTCCTCTCCATCTCACCTTTCAATGGAAGATAACACAAATATTCATTTTTTTTATGCTGTCTACACATGTCCTATTGTACCCCTTCCTTTCCTATGGATTCATTTGTTGCTATCTTGTCAAGACCACTTGCTTCATCATAGTGTCTATACCTTGCATAGCTTGTGGAAATATTACCTTTATTGCTGTCTAATTACCCAGTTGTTTAAAAGAAAGGGCATCAATTCTGTAAATTTAAAACCATCCAAATTGTCATAAAAGACATGAACAAATATTGTTCTATTTAGAGTTCTTGTCCATTCAATAATCACTTACTTGCAGTTCCAATTCCATTTTCCATAGGCATGCTCAATGTTTAGAAGTACTTAATGGCCTCCCTATGTGATCTTTTTTAAAGAAAAAAAATCAAGTAGTGCTCTAGAACCTTTGGCTTTTCTGGTAGCCAATGAATCATCTTCTGGAAGGAAATTATGTTAAGATTAATTTCACTGTTTGTATGTTATCAGACCCAACATGGTTCTTTAATTTATTTGATTCCTACTCTTAAAATCTGCTGCGGAAATTTTCTAGCTGGGAGGAAAATAGGAAAAAGCATATGGGAGACTTACCCTGAAATACGCTTAAATAAGATTCAGTGAAACGTGCAGATTAAGCCATCTGCTAAGCTAAGTCGAGCATAGCTAAGTCAGCTTAGTTATGTGATAATTTCTTGGTGTTGATGTTGAATTTCGTTGTAGTTCTTTCCCCCAATAATTTTGATGCCTCTTTTTGCATGGGTAGCTTGTGCTAACCTATTACTTTTACTGGGTTGTTTCTTTTGAGGTGAGGCAGGAGATGATTTATGACCTGATTTCGACTTGTCTGTTGACAAATTCTTTAATGATATCTGTTAATTGATGGTTTTAGAACAATAAAATTTCCAAATGGATGAGGATTATAGAAAAGGCTCTGAGTTAAAGGTCTCTAGGAAGATACCACTTGAAATCTTGAACAAAGTGTGTTTTTACTACATATATTTGGATCGTTTTCTTCATGCCATTCCTTGTGTGATTAGAAGAATTGTTTTTACAAAAAAGACCAGATCCCTTGCAGATTGAAGGTGGGTTACAAAACTCTAACTGAGCACTCTGAACCATTTAACTTTTTCCTTTTAATTGTCACTCCACAATATTTTACCCTAATGCATTACATTATTTGAAAAGAATCTTTAAGCATCTTGAAGCCCTTTATATCGGTGCAGTATCCTCTTACCTTTAGTTGTGCAAAGATTAGAGAAAAGTCCTTAAAAGAAAGGGCTTGGTTTCATGTGAAATCGCTACAGAGGAGGAAGGAGAGACCTAAGGCTTCTTTATGAGATCTGAGTATTTGTCATGGCTTGAGTGAGATCGTAGTCCTTTATAGTTGTGGATGGTGAAAAAGTTTATGAAGTTAATCGCACATTATAGTCTTACTGGTGTTATTTATTCTCTCTAGAACAGAAACTGCTTTCATCTTCCATCACCGAGTTTAGAGGACTATGAAAGAGTGGTCTCATCTGTGTCACTTATATTTATATCTCTTACTAGATGACTATGTTGATTAACCACTCCATTACAAGTGTTTTACACAATAATCTCACAAGCAATCTACCTGCAGAGTTCCAATTCTGTAATCTTATGCCTTAATATAAAGTTCCCAAAAGTTCATAATAATGCAGAAGGTAAAACAGTCAATAGATTTATGGTTCCCAGCAGGCCACTGTATTGAAAATGCTCGTCTGTTCGCTACCTTTGAAAGATGTGTTATTGCTTCTGTTTTTTTGACCAGGAGCAACAACAGAACCATACTATAACCATATTTACTGAGACTAATATAAGCTTATTTGCCATAATATACAAGATTTACTGGCACATTCTAATATCTGATTTCATTTTCATTAAATGTGCACATGTTTTCTGGATAAATTCCTTTGCTTCATTTTGCAAATGATTATATATTAAGCTTCATCTTCTGAAAGGTTTGACTGCTTTATATTAGAACTAGAAGATGGGTCGTGGTGTAAGCAGTGGAGGAGGGCAGAGTTCACTAGGATACCTTTTTGGGAGTGGTGAGGCCCCTAAACCTGCTGCAAACCAAACTCCAGCTGCTGACAACACTGTGCCTTCCCAAAAGCCTTCTACTGCTTCACCACCTGTTGATATCAGCAAGCAGACTCCAGCAGGCGTCCAACAAAAGACAACAAACAACTACTTCCGTGCAGATGGCCAGAATAGTGGCAATTTTCTTACGGTACCGACTCGCTTACCTAAGTTACGCTATTCATTACGTACTGTTGCTGTGCAGTTATCTATTTGATGGATTCCATCCTTCCTCACCTATAGTTCCTAGCATATGTTTTTTGTTAAGAGTTTGAAAAAAAGGAAGAGCGAGATATGAAGATAAGGATAAGAACCGAGGCTTGAACACGATTGAATCGTTGTCCTTAAACATTATTTTCTCTTTCTGGAATGCTTTTTGAGCTAATCACAAATATATTTGCAGGATTTAATAAGCCTTGATTAAGGATGCACAAAAGCATTAATGAATCCTTGATCGTAGGCAATATTTAAAGATTTTCAGGAATATGTTTTTAAAATCGAGCAGTGCGGTCTAGGATGCGTCGATTCATTGGAGCACCGCGATGCTTCATAATAATTTTTTTTCGTTGTGAGAATCACGTGAGAGATTTTGCGACTCTCACCCGAGACACGCACACTTAGTTTAATGTGAACAAAATCCAACAATCCCCCACTTGGTCACATTAGACTAAGTACAATCCAGAATAGACTAAAGAAGCGTTAATACAGTTAGGTATCTTTCGATTTGAACCTAACCTTAGTGAAAGCATCATAAAGTCTTAACGAGATCGCCGGTAGCATGGGAGCTTTGAACCGTTATTCCTTGTATTAAGACCGATGCCACTCTACACACACTTCTTAGAGTTCTTTGCCTACATCACTCGCTCAACACAATTTATGACCATGTGCTTATCTGTTTCATGAACCTTTTTATGAGAGAAACTTCAACTCTCACTTGAGACGGCACCATCTTAAGGTTCACATAGGTAAAATTCTTTCAGTATCTCTGTTACAACATATACTTGTCCACATGATTGAACTTTATTAAGAGTTTAAAAGCTCAACCCTCCTACTTGTAACAATCAGCACTATACACTAAGTGCAGTTGCAATCCACTTATCAATGACTTGTTACTCATTGAACCTAAGATTAGTCATTTTCTGGTATTAGGTTGTGTTGCCATCATTGGTGAACTTTTACTCAAGGAGTTTTAGACTCATTACTCTGGAAGTCGTCTTCACTAAATCTCTTGTAAGAGGTTTAGTAAGTGGATCAGCTAGATTATAGATTGATCACACAAAAGTGAGAAATTATTCCATTCTTGATAAATTTCTTACTCATGTTTAGACTAATGTGTCTAGACTTTCCATTGTACACTTTGTTATACGCTCTTGCTAAAGTGGCTTTGCTATCACAATGTATCGATACAGTTAAAATATTTTCACAACCCAATGAGATTTCTAATAGAAGATTCCTTAACCACTCAGCCTCATATCCTACTGAAGCTAGAGCCACAAACTCTGACTTCATTGTTGAATGTGTAATGCAAGTTTGTTTCTTGGATTTTTAAGATATTGCACCACCCGCTAATGTAAACACCCAATTAGTGGTAGATTTACTGTCTTCGATACTCGATATCCAACTTGCATAGGTATATCCTTCCAATACAGCAAGAAATTTATAGTATTGTAGACCTAGCCTTTTGGTTTTCAAAAGATAACCAAAGACTCTACCAACAGCCTTCCAATGCTCTACACTGGGTTGCTAGTAAACCTATTCAGCTTACTGACTGCAAATGCTATATCGGGTCTAGTGCATTGCATCAAATACATTAGACAACCAATAGCACTTGCATACTCAAGTTGAGCCACGACTCGTTCGCTATTCTTTTCAAGCTTAAGACTTGGATCGAACGGGCTGTTTACTTCTTTGAACTTCAAATGTTTGAACTTGTGTAACACTTTCTCAACATAATGTGATTGACTAAGTTCAAAACCCACACTATTTTGTTTCACTTTGATGCCCAAAATAGTGTCAACTTGTCCAAGATCTTTCATCTTGAAAGTGGATGATAGAAACCTCTTCGTTTCTTGTACACCTTTCATTTCATTGCTAATGATCAATATGTCATCAACATAAAGGCACACATATACCACAAAGTCACCATGCACTTTAGTATATAAACACTTATCAGAAACGTTATGAACAAATCCATTTGAAAGTATGACAGAGTCAAACTTCTCACGCCATTGTTTGGGTGCTTGTTTTAATCCGTACAAGGATTTAATAAACTTGCATACTTTATGTTCATTACCCGGTAGAACAAAATCCTCTGGTTGTTCCATGTAGACCTCATTGAGATCACCATTTAGGAATGTTGTTTTGACATCCATTTGATGAACATAAAGGTTGTGCAATGAAGCCAATGCAACAATACTCTAATTATTGTTATTCTAGCTACAAGTACATATGTATCAAAATAGTCAATTCCTTTTTTTTTTTTGAAAATCTTTAGCTAATAGTCTATCCTTAAGCGTAAGTACCATCACTATGATACTTCTTCTTAAACATCCATTTACAACCAATAGGTTTAGACCTTTTGGGTAAATCGACAAGTTCCCAAGTGTGGTTTGATATAATAGAATCCATCTCATCTTGAATAGCTTCCTTTCAAAAAGCAGAATCTCTCGAAGCCATTGCTTAAAAGTTTTAGGATCGTCTTCCACTTGAAGAACAATAGGTACCTTACAAATAAAATTCTGTCGACTTTCTTCTACCAAATAGAAAGAAATGAGTTGAGAATCTCTCTTTAGGTCCTAAATCCTTAACTTTTCGGATTCTCTTACTTTTTCAAAGTTCCAGTTCTTCTTCTTCAACAACTTTGAAGTATTCTCCTCGTGAGAATCTTCATTTGTGGGACTTTGAGAATTCTTTCCGGAAGTGGTCAAATTTCAAAGAACTCCACATCTCTAGATTATATTATCACATTAGACTCCAAATTAAGGAGTTTATAGGCTTTGCTATTTGTAGCATATCCTACAAAAGCACACCTAATTCTACGAGGACCCAACTTGGTCCTTTTAGGATTGGTGTTCTTGCAATACAAGACACCCCTACACTTTAAAATAGCCTATATTAGGCTTTCTGCCTTTCCACAACTTATATGGAGAGGTCTTATTCTTTTTAGGAAAAATTCTATTAAGAATATAACATGCATATAATAATGCTTCACCCCACAAATTAAAAGGCAACTCAGCATGCAGCACCATGGCATTTATCATATCTAGAAATGTTCTATTTTTACGTTTTGCTAACCCATTTTGTTCAGGTGTGTATGGTGCGGAACATTCATGTATGATTCCGTTTTATTTACAAAACACATTAAAATCACTAGGAAAATATTCTCCACCTCTATACTTCTAACGATTTAAATATTTCTACCTAATTGATTTTCAACTTCTACTTTATAAACTTTAAAAGTATGAAAAGCCTCATCTTTGTGCTTAAATAAGTAAATGTATGTATATTAGAGCAATCATCAATAAAAGTAGGATTGCTCATAGCATTTGCCTTCGAAGTAACAAAATTCACTTTCTCAATCTTTTCATGCACCCTTGATTCCTCCTTGATTCGAATTTGTTTTTGCAATTATTCCAAGGAATAATCCTTGGAGTTGTGAAGAAGTTTCTTTCTAAATTCATTTCAAACGATGGCAACTTTGCAATAATTGCATCTACTTGGAAAGGTTTGGGAACCTTGATCTTCACCGCACCAATTTGTTGGCAATAATTTGCGACTCATGCACTTGTGCAAGAATTAGTTTCTCATCATTCATCTTAAAATCAAAGTACTTTGAGATGAGAAATTTTTTAGTACCTTTTTCTCAGCCTTGTACTTGAATTCAAGCGCATTCCAAATCTTCCGCGGAGATTAAGTGTTGGTGTAGAGGTCGTAGAGGCGATCTGACAATGCGTTGAGGATATGGTCATGGCATATGAGTTCATCTTCATGCATTTCTTTCTTTCGGCCTTGAGTTCATCGGAGTCCTCGGCGGTGGGCTCAGGAATAGATATCAAATCCGGATCCGACAGAGAAGATCTTCACGCCGTAAGAATTTGAGTTTGTCTAGCCATCGTGTGAAATTGGTGCCATCAAAACGATCCAATCTCACGAGGTCTTGGTTCATGAGTTTGATGGTGGATATGGTAGTCTCAGTCCCATTCAAATAATGTTTGAGATTGTTGAGAATTTGAAAAAAAAAAAGGAAGAGAGAGATGAAGATAAGGATAAAAACCGAGGCTTGAACACGATTGAATCACTGTCCTCAAACGTTATTTGAATGCTTTTTGAGCTAAACAAATATGTTTGCAGGATTTAATAAGCCTTGATCAAGGGTGCATAAAAGCATTAATAAACCCTTGATGTGGGCAATATTTAAAGATTTTCTGGAATGTGTTTTTAAATCAAGCGCTGCGGTTTGGGACGCGTCGATTCATTAGGAGCATCGCGACGCTTCGTAATAATTTTTTTTCGTTGTGAGAATCACCGTGAAAGAGTCCGCGACTCTCACCCAAAACATGCCCACTTAGTTTAATGTGAGCAAAACCCAACATTTTTATCTAAACAATTTTTTTTCTTTTACCTTGTAGATTGATCTGGGACCATTATTGGCTAGAAACCATGAACCCTTTTTGTTTCCCATTTTCCTTCATCTTTAGTTAGGCCTATTACACCATGATATCAAACTCTCATTTCATCAAAAGGCATATTTGTATGTAAAAATATGCTCACATCACCTGTGACTAGCTACGTATTTTTAAATACTGAGACAATGGTATCCTCATTGGTAGGCTGGAAATGAGCTGGGTTGGGTTGGGTCAGGCCACGCATTAGCCTGAGCTCAGCTTGAAATTCTTATTTTTTTTGGGGGCTTCGAGCTAGGCTGAGGCCTAATAAAATCCCAAAATTTAGGCCCAAAGCTTAGTTCGAGCGTAACATAAAGCCTAATTGGGTTGAAATTATCATTTCTGATGCATTCTAGAGTACAACAAATTGAAGTGGTCACCGTGGCTTCAAGTGGCGACCTGACGGGTGGGCCAGGTGACGGATCCCAAGTGAAGATCCCATAGGCCACAGGAGGCTGGATGGGCTGGGCATGGTGCTTCAAACCGCTTGGGCTGAGATCTGGCCATAGGAGGGCGGTGAAGCTTCAGCAAGAGAGGTGGTTGCAAACTGCGGGCAGTAGAGATAAAAGGGAGGTGGTGACATGTGGGCCATGGGCAACGGTTGAGGCTAGATGAGGGAACTGCAAGGTTATTTCGAAGGGAACTGGGGAAGAGACGAAGATGGGTGTTACGTGGTATTTTGCCATCATCCTAAGATTGATTAATGGCTTGATTGGGTTATGTTTGAGTCAGAATCATTTGTGTTAGGTTTAATTGCCAAGCCCGAATGCTGTGCTAGCGAAGCCATGCCTATGCATTAGGTTGGGACCAGATTGACCTTGTTGGGCCAACTTGATTGTGGTATGTCCTCGAGCTAGGTGTGGGCTTGGATATAGGCTGGATCAGGCCTATACACCAAGCTTCTTTGGGCTCAAGATTTGGGCTGGGTTAGGGCCGAGCCAAGTAGCGATTCAAGCCTGACTTAAATTTTTTTTTTTAGCTCAAATATTAAAGCTAAACCTGACTCGAATGAGCTTGGGCTTGGTCCAGGCCCAACCCAATTGGTTGTGAGCCAGCCCAAGCCCTTTTTCAGTGCTACTCATTAGTCATGCATAGGCATATGGAAAAGTCTTCATGCACCGTCCGTGATGATTGGTCTGCGCACGTGTGCGAAAGATATTTTTGTCCTTTTCACATTGCATACGCAGTCAATCATCATGTGTGGTGCGCATGTTCGTGCACCGCACGCGTGCACGAAGAGTTTTCATAGGTATCACTAACAGATAGAAGAACCATTTCTCCTTTCCTTGGTAAAGCTAGTTTCCACATTATGATCTGTATGACTTTGACAAATTCCTTGGATCATGAGTATTATTGGGTGGAAGCAAACAAAACAGTTTGGCTACCCTTTTGGTGTGTTCCAAAAAGGAGATCATCAGTCTTCTTAC
This sequence comes from Calamus simplicifolius, assembly GCA_900491605.1. Taxonomy (NCBI): domain Eukaryota; kingdom Viridiplantae; phylum Streptophyta; class Magnoliopsida; order Arecales; family Arecaceae; genus Calamus; species Calamus simplicifolius. The sequence goes on along the minus strand of UESW01004137.1, from coordinate 1,029,867 downwards.
ATGTTAATTAATTAGTTTAGTTTTCATTTCTGCACGTCTGGAAGGACAATACTAATTTTCTGTTGTGCAGGACCGGCCTTCAACAAAGGTTCAAGCTGCCCCTGGTGGCGGTTCTTCCCTTAGTTACCTCTTTGGTGGTGAGGGCAACTGATGAACTTATTGCTGGCTAGAACTGTGAGAATGTATCAAACAAATGAAGAAATAATGTCACCTTTTAGACCTGTTGGTTTCAAATGAATTATGCTTGCATTTTATTGTTGGGAGACTAATCATGTACTCTATAACTTACCTACCGAAGATGTTTTTCATGGGAATTTGTTTGCCCAACTGATGAATGGATGAGAAATCTCCATCCCTAAGATAAAAGTATGTTTCCCTGTTCATTCTTAGCATTGGTTCTCCAAAATTGGAGTAGTAGTTTTGTACCATTGCTCGGACTATTAGTACATGGTATTCTATTTCCGGTGAGTTGTGTGATCTCACCGTTCATAGGGTCAAAACTGCAGTTCGGTAGCGTTGCTGTCTCTGGGTTCAAGCAGTGTAGTCTGTATCTGCCCTCTGTTTTGTTTAACCTACTCCTTTGCTTCAATGAATTAATAATTAATATTTTTCTTTCGTTCGCTTTAAATGAATTAATAATGAGCTTGTGCACTCCTTTATCCACCGCAGTCTTTTCTTCAGATAACCAGGTCTCGGCGTCTCGCTGTTGGAACATACAGCAAAGCCATATCTGCCTGCTTGCGTTCAACATTTTATGCTACTCTGTTTTCATTATGGTTTCTTTACATAGCTCAGCATATGACGCCTCATATGATCAGCTCCTGTGTTAACTTACGTATGACGAGCTACATTTTTCGTTGCATCGTGTGAAGGGTTCAGAGTTCAGACTCCACTGGCCGTGATTCACGCCTGAAGCATGCCATACGGCTTCATTTAAGAGGCAACTCGCATGAGACGCTCCTCCGTTGCACAGCACTGAACCCCACAATAAAACGATCAGGACCACATATGGTTAATTCTTCAATTTGCCATTGCTCGGTTAGAGCTGGCTAACCAGAGGTTTAGCACTCGTGCACTAAATTTGCTAACCAGAGGTTTGGTACTCGTGCGCTAAATTGACAGATGTGCTTTGGAGGACATCGAAAGGCCATTGTAAGCTATCAAGATACTGAACATTCAAACATGGATTTTCTTCAGGAACGTCTGCAAAATGAGTTTTTTAAAAAAAAAATCCATGATTTCTGGGTAATGCTTTGTATTCGTTTGTGTCACAACTGATGCCCTTGCAGCAAAATCTGAATGCATTCGATCTAAAGGTCTACCCTACAAAATTCAGCAATCAATGATCACCCCAAATAAGAAATCCAAGTGCTACATCGGAATCTAATCACTGAAGTTTATACAAAAACTCATTGAATGTCATTCAAGAGGCTCGTTCTCTGGGATGAAGCTTGCCCTTTCACCAGCGAAATCAAATGAAGCATCCCACCAAGGCTCAGTTCTCATCTATTGCCTGTGGAACGTATGCGCCGATCCTTGCATTGATTGTAGTCCTTCTTCAGATATCTTGTTAGCTTTGATGGTGCTGATAGCATTAGTAATATTACCCTAGATAAAAGGTTCAGCAGACAAACAATTGAAAAACATCAGTTGCATGGCTGACCAAGAACATCCAGCTTGCTTTTTTAAGAAATTATTAAAGCACGGATTTGGCATCCGAGCTATCCATGTAAAAAAGCACGTCCAAAGAACCAAAGTAAGAAAATTACCCTCCAAGCTCCAAGCTTGGAATGGAGAGTTTGCCATTGTGACAGCCCAAACACTCGTTCTGTATGTCGGCTGCACATCAAACAATGAATCTTACATGAATTAAAAATAATTTTGAGTTGAATTCCAACAGCACAGTATAAACCCTGTTACCTTCAACGACACCACTAAACAAAATATAAATAGAACAAAAGAACATTCACCAGGCAATGATTACCTCACAATTACAATTTGATTCATCTGATCCATCTTACAGTCAAGAAGTTTGGAGGTTATTGCTCTGACAACCCAATATTCGACCTCCTCATCTGTGATCTGTAATGATAATGACCTACTTAAACAAGAAGCAACAATCGATAAAAGAAAAGAGAGCAAGCCAAAATATATGGGTTACCCGAAGCACGTCCTTTATCACGGAATATGGGATTTCACCAGAATCATTGGAACTGAGGTCTAGCAATGACGTCAACCTCATCTTTGTTATGCAGTCTTCATGAACCAGACCTGCAGATACCTTGTCATTAGAAACTACGGATGTTGATAAAGCAACAACACAAGCTTCATACCATAGCTTTTCAGTAAAGTAGAATTTGCAGCATGAAAATCTAGGTAGGCATCAAGCCTTTGAGTGAGAAAGATCTTCAACAGCTGGTAAACCAATGCATACTTTCCATCCTTTTCCAGCTGGCCAACAGCAGGCATGTCTAGCAGCTCACACTGCAAAAATAAAAATCTGAAAATTCATTCCATGATTATAAATAGGAACAATAGAGTATGCACGCATCACAACTAACATCATAAACCAGAGGCTACAACAGAATGGAAGATCAGTAGCGGATGCTTCACAAACCACACTCCGGTCACCAGTTTCATGGTTTACCCAGATTGGGGCCTGAGCCCACACAATTAGGTCATCTGAGGTGGGTGGTTGGGTGAATATAAGAGCCAAAGAACCGGAGCTTACTAACATCTTCCTATTGCAGGCCCTTGCCTTCCTTGGGCTGCTGTCCGAAAGAGAAGTTTCTGGATTTACACTAACTCAAAGTGGAGAGTATTTCAGAGGCAGTCTACTCTTCTAGCTTTATCTTAGGATAAGGTTTTGATTGCATATTAAAAATATATAAAGCCCTTCTACAAGACCAAACTAAAATCCTATAAATGAATAAGCATTACCAGCTTTAACATATATTAGGCTGGGAGGGCGTGCCATGAAATCTAGAAGCACAATTGGCAAGTTGGGAGACCACCATGGGTGGATACCATTGAGCTAATGGGCATAAAATGATCTGACAAACTTAAGAAAATTCATAGAGAAAAGTCTTGTTATGGTAAAGAAATTTGAATTCATCACCAGGGAGGAAATCATGAGCCAAAGATAAAAAAGAGGTATCAAATCCTAGGTAAATAATATTAACTTCAAAAATCAAGATCTTTTTCCACAATTTAGATCCACACCATTGCAAGTTTATTCAAGATGCAAGCTTCGAAATTAACGTTAAATCTTTAGCATATTTAGAATACATGGATTCATTTGCAGATATGACACTATTCAAAACAAAACTAACTTTCAATATAACCGACCAAGGCTAATCACAACAAATAGCACCTACTTAGATATTGTGGTCAATGATTAAAAGACATTGACAACCACTTTAGGAGAATGCCATGCCTGAATTAATTCACACCTTTAACACCACTCCTGCTGAGGGTTAGTACAGGAATATTATATTCATTACAGTGTTAAACTCCCAACATGATTAAAAGCAAGTCACCACTCCTGCCAAGGGTTAATACAGGAAAATTATATTCATTACAGTGCTAAGTCTTGACATGATTAAAAGCAAGGTTTTCAATCCCATGGGATGGAGCCATCCCATTTTTTTTATGGAATAGAATGCGCTACCATCCCACCTCGTCCTGATATATGGGACAGAAGGTGTCTCAAGATGTGCTAATTAGGATGTTGGGACAATATTGGGACAGTTCCATCCCAACGTTCCATGGGACTTGGAACGATGATTAAAAGAGTATTTTTGAAAGAAGAAGGGGGGGGGGTGGCGGAGAATCAAAATGTCCTTTTAATGTGTTTATAAAAATGTTATGAATCATTCAAGCAAGACATACCAGAATATAAACTTATCTTCCAATTCCAAAACTATCTCCAAACTTCAAGCGTGGACATCAATTATCCCAAAAAGCCATGACTCAGAGAACCTCAGCATTCATGTGGTATAATTTCCTTATTTTTTGAGCATCTTCTGGATTGAAGGACCATCATCCATCTTAAAGGAAATGTTGCCATCACTGTCCACTTAACTCTTCTACTTAGAACCTCTATAGTGTTATTCTTGCTAGAACTCCAGCAATGTCTGCACCAACATATCATCTTCTTCTGAGGTAAGTTAGACTCAGTCCAACAAAACCACAAATCCAACTTAAGACCATCTTTTCCCGTCTCCTTCTTAGAAGAGAAGATTTCAACTAGCCAACAGCTACTTGATGAAAGGACTTGAAGACTCCTTAAGTAAAATAAAATATGCAAAAGAAAATTGCAGTCTCACGACACTTGTAAGTACAACTCCAGGTTCAGATCGTCTTTTCCCCTGTATCCTTTCAACTAGCCAACAGCTACTTGATAAAAGGACTTGAAGATCCTTTTGGTAAAATAAAAGATGCAAAAGAAAATTGCACTTTCAAGACACTTGTGAGTACAAGACATGAAGCACAGGCCTCTACCTTACACTTCTCCTTTCCTACATGATAACCTATCATCAAAGAAAAAAATGACCTAGCAACCAAAAACAATGAATAATAATAGGAAGAAAGTAGAGGGAAGAACATTGGCAGGTAGCATAAGGCCGCATTTGGATATTCTTTCAGAGGAACCAAAAGCACTTTCTCAAGCTCAAAAAGCACTTCTAAGCCAATGAAGAAATACTTGGTAAAATCTCTGAATCAGCTCTCTGCCGCCCCAAAAGCTGAAAAGAGTCTATTTGCCATTCTACAATCACATTGAATATTATAACATTATAACATCATAATATGATCATAATATTATAATATAACTATAATATAATATAATATGATATGATATAACTATAATAGTTATATTTATTATTATGATATAATAAACATTGTATGAACATATTATTATACTTATAATATAATTATGTAGTGTAAAATAAGATAATATGATAACATTATAATATACTATAATAAAGTATACTAATATAATGTTATTATATTATATTACGTTATTATTTTGATATATTATGTTATAATAATATATGAAATATATTTATTATTTATTAGAATAATAATTACTACACTTTCTAATAGTTTTTGATAATACAAACGGTTAGACAATTAAAAGTCCCGTGCAATGTCCTTTATTATCATGTTTCATTTTAAAATTACTTTCTCAGTTTGGTTACCAAATAAATGTTAAGATCTCATTGCACTTTGGAAATATAGTTATCAAACACCACACAAATTTTTATTAAAATTTTACTGCCAACAGCTTTGCCAAATAGGACACAAATGTAGCCACAAAGTAGGGTTAAATATTTAGACCACAGCATAAAAAATACCACAGCAACACCTGATGAACCATGAAGCATCTAATGTGTACAAGATAAATGGAAACTCTACCAAATTTTGAACATTGTTTTATAATTCCAAGATTGGCTAAAAAATTAACTAAGAAAACAGATGCAGAATATAGAAATCTATAGCACAAAGATTATCTATACAATTAAAATATAGCACTGATTTCTTTAGTCAGAGCACTTGCTTCACAGGCCAAATGTTTTAAAATTGCAGACTCCCAACTTAGGTACCTGGTATATGTCTGGTAACTTCACAAACTCTATAATAGCTCGCACAGCTTCCTCTTTGGCATCGTTCATTGCATACGATTCCTCACCAGTACCAGAAAATGTAGCTAAATACTTGATCAGGAAAGCAAAAGAATCCTTGAGCATGCTGCGGAGTTAGAGAAAAAGGGAAGTTCAAACAACCAATTGCAAAAGGGAAAGGATTAACAATAACTTGATCTTCTATCTGAATATGCACCTCTTGTCCTTTAAAATGTTCGAAATGGTAAGGAAAAGCTCTCTTTGGTCCATTTTTCCAATATTCCACTCTTGCAGAAAACTATCTATCTTTTTGAAAGAAGGTATAATGCTGTCAGTAACTTTTCCACTAGCTGCCAAATTGAGTGCTTTGCTGTAGACAAGAAACCTGCTGTAGGGATTCTCTAGCAGATTGTACAAATTGAACAAGCTGTTTGGATCATGCAGACATATAAGAGATAGCTTGGGGGACCAAAAAAACTTTGAACATCACTAGTTTATTTTCCTTACAACTTCAAGCGCAGAGCAGGTTTATCGTTTGGTTGCTGGACAACTTTTGCAGATATAAGCTTTGCCATCTCTACAGCTTCATCGGGAGTACTAGCTCTTGTGACAAGGTTGCAGATAACAGTGAAAATGCATTCCAGATCTACATGAAAAAAGAGTGGGCTTTATATGAGTAAACAACAAAAGCTAGTAAATGTCAGCTGAAGGCATGTAAGTATCTGCAATTTGATTAGTTCATCAGTGAATGCTACAAGCAGAAAGATATGATTATTTGGGAGTCTCGCAGTAGGTTCACTCAAATAAACAACAAAAGCTACCAAATGTCAGCTGAAGGCAAAAGTATCTGCAATTTGATTAAATCATCAGTAAATACTATGTGCAGAAAGATATGATTATTTGGAAGTCTCATAATTCTTAGTCAGGTAAAATTTAATTTTTTTTTTCCCAAATGAAAACATTGTATGTTGTTACAGACAAAGTAGAGTAACATTTTTGACAGTAGTTTGGAAAATGCTTGAAAATTTGGTCAATCAAATACTTGAACAAATACATAACACTATGATCCTTTAAACTATTCCAAGCAAATATACAATAATTAACCATCTGTTCTAGCAACAAAGCATGATTGGAACAAAAATATAGTTCTCCTCTAACCTGAACAATTAAAAAAAAAAATTTGTTGGTCATGCAGACAAGGCACAAGCGCTCTCTGCTACAGCAATTTTACATTGATCAAATCAGGTTTAAAACAAGCACAGCTAAGATGCCACAAAGTAGAAAACGATATATAATCCTCAGCATCACTATAATTTCTCCCAATTATATCTTAAATAATCATGCACACTACACCATATTACCTTTTTCCCCAAAGTGTATTTCAATTCATGGAAGAATACCATACCATTATAAATTTATCAATGTAAGAGAACTTTAAGATTATTTCAATGTATTAACCTTCTAGACACAAGGTGGAAATATCCTGCAAAAGTACAAGTAAGTAATATATCTCTGTCAGCATTTAGCTTATGAAATTATGGCGAGACATAGTTAAGACTGGGAATCTTTAGTTACAAATTGGAGATGTTACTAAAAATTTAGCTGTATTTGATAAAGTAATCATTCTTATTTTTGCTTTTAGAAATTTCCATTGCTTAAAAATACCAAAATTAATTATTTATAAATTTTAACCTAGGGCTCATAAAACACTTAGTGCTTGACTTTCACACAAAAGAAAAGATTTAAACAGCAAATTGTGATGAAGATGAATGCAGCTGTTATCAAGTCTGTCTTCAAAGGACTAAAGTTCAGAGAAATGCCAACAAGAGAAGTGATGCTATTTCAATAGAATAGCTGATAAGATATCAAAAATAACATTAGCTTCCTACGAGCAGTTGTGATAGTAAAAAGTTAGAAAATGCTGTAACTAATCCAACTGGTCTCCAAATTGCATCAACTTCATGGAAGAATGTGGTTATAATTTAGTGCATGCTAAGAATTGAACCAAGAATCCTTCAGATCAGGACAACGTTGTGCCAAAAACAGAAAATCACATAGGCATTCTTAGATACCTCTTTTTATATGAACACCATCTTGCAGTATATTATGATAAGATAAAATTTCTGCAGTTCATTCAGACTTCAAGAAGAACAAGAAAAATGGAGATTTCATGATAAGCACAGTATTGGTTGCTAGTTACACAGTAACAAGCACATGGATGTAGGGCATGTTTACAGCCCTGATGATTGGGTTTCAACTTACTAATATTTATTGGCCTAAGAACTCGAAAATTTCACAAGAGGTGATGGAAAGCACAGCACAATTAGCACAGTACTCATCTACCAGTCATCCAACCAACTTGGAATTCACCTAGAATGCTTAGCAATAATACAAGTGATGGAGTCATACCTTTCTCTGACACTCGTGACACAATCAAGTCTGCTGAAGTAAGCATTAGAGATGACAGATCCAACCATCTACCCATAACCATACAATCCTGGGCTTCCATGCAAAGTCTGGTCACCTGAGGTTCTGCAACCTACCAAAAAGAAATCAAAGAATTCAACTGTGAACCACTGAATGCTTCAGTTCTTCAAGTGAAAAGTTCTCTCCTAATTATGGAAAGCACAGAAGCATCAGGAAACAGCAAAAAAATCACGCAGCGACTCAATTGTCGACCGTTGGTTTTATTTGTACGAAGAAAATTCTAAAAAGCCAATTGGCAGGACAACAGGTGCCTGAACCCTGTAGATCCTAGCTTTTTCCTTGCATAAAGACTTTACTGATGATTCGACACTGCTTAAAGAATTTTTGCCAAGCATATAAACTGCGAATGCCAAGAAACTGAATCTTAATGCGTTATCATGAGATCGATACGGCATCTTATGCAAATAATAAGTACAAAACGCAATTTTTACGAATTTTCTGATCGATTCTACTCAGGAACAAAACAAAATTTTATAACAAGCAAAGAGTTGGGGTAAATTTAACAAATAGATTTAAGTGCGAAGCTCCCTTACCTCGGGGCCTGCGTCGGCCCAGGCGAGCTCCGACGTGAACCGAACGACGGCGAGCACTGGATCTTCCTCCGTGGTAGCCACGATCGCCGTCATTTTGGAGCAAAGATGGACGAGAAACCAAAGAAGTGAGAAGGAACTTGGGATCGGAGCCTCGACACGAGAACTAGCGCTCGAAAGAGGATGCCCGAAAACCCTAACGCTACTGCCGCGAACCAGCCGATGGCGACAACCCTCCCGCAGTCACCCTCTATAGTACATTTGTTTGGTGTTCGACTGTAGTTGCTAATCTCTGCCGTCCTTTTAGAAGATCTACGGTGAGGAGATCAGTTGGGGGAATGGAATTTGGAACCGTAAGGTTGTGTTTGAGATAGGAACAAGAGATATTATCCTCAAAACTATAACGGCAAAGAATAAATATAAAAAAAAAATTAATAAAAAATATATGTTTAATCTATGAATTAAATATGAGTTATTTTTTGAACTTATTTTCTATGGAATTCAAGAATATCTGAAGCTATTCCTTAATGACAAGGTTGTTATTTAAAAAAGATGATTATTCTCTCAACTATCCTCTGAATAAACTCTACCATGTAAATAGCGTTTGATTTTCAAAATGCTATCCCTGAATAAATGTACATAATAGAGTTTATCTAGAGAATAGCTGAGGAAATAATCATCTTTTTTAAATAACAACTTTGCTATCAAGGGATAGCTCCAGTTATTCCTGGGTTTCCTAAGGAATAATTCAAAGGATAATCCATGGTTAAACATAAGTTATCCCCTTCCTCTGATTAACCTTTCTAAAAGTTATTTCCTATAGTTATAGCTTTTGAGGATAAGAGGGATATCCAGGTCCCCTTATCCCCTATTTTAAATACAGCCTAAAGGTTTAAGGGATAAAATGGGAGATGGCTAGCTATTGCCTAAGTTGAGCGCAAGGACCTAAAATTGAAGCATGTGCCATAAACTTTTAAGTCACATAGATTGTAAACCATTGAGGTAGGTTGGAAGATGGAGATGAATTGTGGAGAGGATTAGGGTTTTGAAGTTTCTTTCTTACAAATTTATTTATAGTTAAATATAATAGAATATAGTGACAGAGATGATGATTTAGGTTTATTCATAACAATTATTGAGAAGGCAAACAACAACTATTTTTTATCAGCTATATAAAAAATATTTTCTTACGGTTAGGGCCAACAACTATCCCAAATAGAACTTTAATGATTTAGCTTGCCAAATCTAAAGTGAATGAATTCAAGCTTGTTTAGTATATCGAGTTTAAAATTTCTAGTTGCACACAACGCATAAGAGATGGATATTGAAAAATGCTTTTAGATCCCTATCTTAATTCATGATTTTAGATTCCTAACTTCTCTATCTTTTAGTTAAAAATTAAAAGGCACTTTGAATCAGTTTGGTTAACTCCTATTTAAGCTCGATTATCGTCTTTGCAATATTTAAACAATTGCCTTATCATTTGAAGAACTAGATTGTACTTTTTATTATTCTTTTCTCTTTTCCATGACTTCATCCTTCTATGTTGCTTTTCTATCTATTCAGTATATATTTTCTGTGTTTGATATGAAACAATTCATTTAGGATCATTAGTGACTGAGATCAATATCTAATGTATATAATTTTTTCCTCTTATTTATAAGGTGTTTGGTATAAAATGATCTATCAGGATCATCAGTGATCCAGATCAATATTTAATATTATATTGGAACTTAACAAATTCTGAACCTTGTAAATATATCCTCCCCTTTCTATTCTAAAAGATGGGTAAAATCCTTTTCCTTCCTTTTATAAAATAATTTATGGTTGGCTAATGTAACATCTAATCAACTTGTGCATGGTATTTAAACACAAGGCTAGCGATCATTTATGCAAGGGCACTATTGTACTATTATAAGAAATTAATTATGTTTCTGGTAGAAATTTAAATCATGGTAGCACATACCTCCAACCATTGTTTACCTTAACTTAATTTGTTTCTTTTGTTTACTTAGTTTTTCACACTTATCTCTCCCAATTCTGATGGCGTATATTTTATGTGTAGAGAGTAGTGTGTGGATCAAGCAAAATGGAAACTTTATATAGTCATTGGTCCATCAATAATGACTTTTCAATTACCTACCATTACCATATCTTAAGTACTATTGAATAGTGTAACTAAATTGCCATTACACATGTTAATAACCATTTCAGTTGCAAAAGATGAATGGTCATAGAAAACCAAAAGTTTGCACCAGAATGGTCATAGAAGACCAAGAGTTTGTACCACTTAACATAACAAACGGTTACATTCTCCACTTGGTGCAAACATTGATCTACAACTTTATTGAGAAACAAAACACATGAATCATAGAGATAAGTCCTCTAAATATGAGTAATATCAACTAAGTATTACGATGTATTTCACTTCCTCGATTTCTTATGTGGTAACAACTTAATGAACAAACCTTATATTTATTCTTGGTCCAAATATGAAATATATTTTCTCAAATAAAATAAAGTTACGCTCATAAATATGAGAAAATATCTAAATACATAAGAGTTTCATTAATAAACTAAATGTATATATACAATTACAGGTGGAACCAAGTCCCATTCTTTCTACATGATCCTTGAATTTCATTGGTGGCATGCCCTTAGTCAAAGGATCAACAATCATCAACTCAGTGCTAATGTACTCAATGACCACTTTCTTTTCTTTAATACGTTCTCTAATAGCTAAGTACTTAATATCGATATGCTTGCTTTGACTCTCACTTTTATTATTCTTAGCCATAAAAACAACAGCTGAGTTGTCGCAAAAAACTTTAATGGCCTAGAAATAGAATCCATAACTCTAAGCCCAAAAATAAAACTCTTAAGTCATACACCATGTGAAGTAGCTTCAAAACAAGGCAGCTTTCATAGTAAAAGTGGGTCAAAGTCTGTTTGACACATTTTCATGGAATAGCTCCATTGGCCATAATAATAATGTATCTAGATGTTGATTTGCGAAAATCAATACAACCAGCAAAGTTTGCATCTGAATAGCCGATCACATCTAAATTGTTCGTCTGTTTATACATAAGCATATAATCTTTAGTTCCTTGAAGGTACCGCATGACTTTCTTTGCAGCTCTCCAATGGTCTATACCTGGTTTAGTCTGATATTGTCCTAATATCCCAACAGCATATGCAATGTCAAGTCTTGTATAGACTTGGGCATACATAAGGTTTTCAACTGTGGAAGCATATAAAATATTCTTCATAGATTCTCTCTCAAGCTCATTCTTTGAGCATTGGTTCAAACTGAACTGATCACCCTTCATAATAGGAGCAACACTTGGTGAACAATCTTTTATCTGAATTTTTTTAAAACTTTATTAATATAGGTTTCTTATGACAGTCCTAATACACTGCAAGGTCTTTCCCTATAGATCTTAATGCCAATGACATAAAATGTCTCATCCATATCTTTTATGCTAAAATTTTTAGAAAGAAATTATTTCACCTCGTGCAGCAAACCCTTATCATTTGTTGCAAGCAAAATATCATCCACATATAAAAAAAAAGCATATTTTACTCCCACTGACCTTCTAGTATATACATTGATCCATGGGATTTTCAACAAAAGCAAATGAAGAACTTACACCATAAAATTTGAAATACCATTGACGGGAAGCTTATTTTAAACCATATATGAATTTCTTAAGCTTACAAACCAAATGCTCACCATCACTAGAAGAGAAACCTTTAGGTTGTTTCATATAAACCTTCTCTTCTAGATCACCATTAAGGAAAGCTGTTTTCACATCCATTTATTGCAACTCAAGGTCAAAATGCGCAACTAATGCTAAAATGATACGAAAAAAATCTTTCTTAGATACAAGAGAAAACGTCTTCGTGTAATCGATTCCTTTTTTGAGTGAATCCCTTAGCAACGAGTCTTGCTTTGTATCTCTCAATGTTGCCTAATGAGTCCCTTTTAGTCTTAAAGACCATTTACAACCAATAGCTCTTGCCCTATTAGGCAACTCTACAAGGTTCCAGGCTCCGTTGCTCTTCATGGAATCTATCTCTTCCTTCATAGCATCGTGCCATAAATCAAAATCTTTGCAACTCATGGCTTATGAAAACATTTCAGAATCATTTTCAGCTCCTATGTCAGATTCTTGTAGATACACGATATAATCACTAGGAATAGCTGATCTTTTCTCTCTAGTAGATTGTCTTAATGTTGGACCACTATCTCCTTGAGGAGCTTGTGGTTCAATTATTTGTTCAGAAACTTTAGATAAATCTTGAACTAATTGATCTACTGGAAAGTTCTTAGCAACTTATGGAAATTCAACGATTGGTTGTTTAGCACCAATTTGAATTTGTGGAGTGCTGTGAACCAATCTTTCTGATGAAGTGGAGGTTGAGATTCTGTATGATCATGAGCAAGAAGTAAATTCCTGAATTGATCCCTCCCACTAATCATGTCATTTCAAGAAACTTAGCATTCCTTGATTCCACAATCCTAGTAGTGTGAGACGGACAATAAAATCTATAATCTTTAGACTTTTCATCGTATTCAATAAAAAATCCACTTATAGTCCTTGGATCAAGTTTCTTTTCTTGTGGATTATATATTCTCACCTCAGACGGACATCCCCAAATGCACATATGTTGCAAACTCAGTTTTCAACCTTTCCATAATTCAAAAGGTATTTTTGGGACAGCCTTGGTTGGAACTCGATTTAATATATACGCAGCCGTCTTAAGTGCTTCAGTCCACAAAGATTTAGAAAGATTAAAGTTGCTAAGCATACTCCGCACCATGTCCATTAGTGTTCGGTTTCTTCTCTCTGCAACACCATTCATATCTTGTGAACCAAGCATGGTGTATTGGGCTACAATCCCACATTCTTGAAGAAACTTAGTAAATAGACCAGATGTTTGTCCACTCTTAGTGTATCTACCATAATATTCTCTATCTCTATCTGATCTCATAATTTTTATTTTCTTTCCACATTGATTCTCAACTTTAGCCTTGAAGGACTTGAAGGCATCCAATGTTTCATTTTTATTATTAAGCAAATAAATATACATAAAACATGAATAATCATCAATGAAAAAGATAAAGTATTGCTGACCTTGTACATCCATATCAGGACAACATATATCAATATGGATGATCTCTAACATGTTTGAACTCCTATTAGCTCATTTCTTGGACTTATTTATCTGCTTTCCTTAATGCAGTCTACACAAGTTATGAAATCAGTATAATCGAGAGTACTAAGCACTTCATCATTTACTAATCTCTTAATTCTATTTATCGAGATATGATCTAACCTTCGGCATCATAATATAAAAGTGTATTCATTAATAGTACACCTTTTAGTGCCAGTCTATACATGCATTGAACTATTAGTGGCATCATTTTGTAAGAAAATATGGTAATGACCATCAGACAAAGTACCAGTCTCAACATAATCATATTTATAAAATAAACTGAAAGTTGTATCTTTAAAATTAAAGGAGTATCCAAATGGTACAAGTCTAGAAACAGAAATCAAGTTTTGTGAGAAACTTGATAAATAAAAGATCCTTTCCAAAACTAAAACAAAGCCACTACTTAATGTTAAGGTATATGTTCCTATAGCCTTCACATGTGAGCCCATCTTGTTGCCAGATAAGATCCTCAACTCACTTCCCATTGGCTTCCTTAGGTTTTGCATACCCTACAAGGAGTTTGCAATATGGATTGTAGAACCAGAATCAATCCACCAGGTGCTAATATTAACATTAACCATATTAGATTCATAATAAACAAATGAGGATATATTACATTTCTTCTCAAACCATTTCATAAATTTGACACACTCCTTCTAATGTCCTCTCTTTTTATAGAAGAAACACTTATTGTTTTTCTTAATGTCAGTTAGAGGTGGCATTTTACCCTTCCCCTTATGACTGGCCTTAAAAGTGGTGGCTTGAGACTTTGCCTTTTTCAGCTTTGTTCTTCCCTCGATCCATAGCCAGCATGGCACTTTCTTTCAATTTCATCACAAGCCTCTCCTCTTCCTGAACACACATGGTTATTAACTCATTAATAGATAATTTATCCTTATGCATGTTATAGAAGATTTAAAAGGCCCGTATTGTGGTAAAAGAGTATTCAGAACGAAGTGCACAAGGAAGGATTCTGACATATCTACCTCAAGTTTCTTAAGTTGAGCTGCTATATCCCGCATTTTTATGATGTGCTCGCTTACACCTTTAACACTTGTGAGATGAAGAGAAGAAAACTTCATGATTAGGGTACTTGCCAAAGCCTTTTCTGAAGTAACAAATTGATCATCAATGGCTTTAAGAAGATCACGGATCTTTTTATGCTAATCAACAGAACCATGAATGCCAGCAAAGATTTTGGTCTTTATGAACATAACTGATAGGCGATTGGATCGCTCCCATTTTCATAAAGATTAACTTGATCTGGCATACTTTTTTCAGTAATAGCATATGGTTCATCCTTTATAATAGCCTAATCAATGTCCATCCATCCTAAATGAAGGAGAATCCTTTTCTTCCAAATTTTATCGTTATCGCCCCTAAGTTCTGAAATGTATAGATGAATATCAGAGTAACTAGTAGGTTGAGAAGCTGTAAACGTTCAAAAAGCTTATGTAAGAATTTGAGGCTTATAAAACTTAATTGCACATTTTACCAATGTAAAAACATGCATAAAATTATATCTCATGACATAAAAATTGTTGAGAATTGTATCCTAAAGCCAATCATTTGATGATTGAGCTAATGTAAATAGCATATAAATTATTAATAAAAGTTATTTGGCAGTTTATTCATTATAAGAACATCTTCTTAATACCCCTGATAGTAATGAAGCCCTCAGGATCTTCTTTCATGATAAAGGAGGATTTATCTTTGAAGGTCCTCAAAAGAGTTTGCGACCAAATGATATACTATGAAAGGGCCATAGTACTATCAATTATAGGATGTTGTATATCATATTTGTTGGTTGTCTTCTTAACCAAGGAGTGTAGAGACATTGGTATGACATATAGGTGAAAGTGACATTTCACCGAACGTGACTCATTTCCGGATACTCTGCTGTCAAGAGTTAATCCGAGAAGATATGGTATAAGTATCCTTTAGATCTAAAGATCACAATCGGTGACTTGCAAGCAACTCATTGTACTTAGGTGCCAAACCACATGGATTTCTAATACAGCTATGAAAGGTTACTGGGTGCAATCAAGTACTTGTGGTAGTCAGTTGTGGATCAAGATGGAATTTGACCTATCCCGTTAAAAGGAGAAATGCTTGTATTTCAATTTAGCAAGACCTTGGCCAAGGCACTTCATGTGAAAGTCACATGATCACTAAAGTTGAAATCACTTTATGGATTTGCTGTTTAGAGTTGACAGGCTCTTAAGCCATCCTTAGCATTTGTGGTCAAGAGGATGAATTATACAGTAACTGTTTCTAAGGGTTCTTGGAGTTTGCTCGGCAACTCTTTAACCTATCCGGACATCGAGTTCCATTGCTAAATGGGCACATCGATTAGTATAGAAAGTTGTTCCTATGCTACCGGCTTAGGTTCGAACCTAGAGAGTCACATGCATAGAAGTTTCCTAGGATGATCTATTTGCTGATCAATGATTGAGAATGTATATGATTTAATTAATCAATTTGATTGATTGAATTATCTCAATTGGGTTTAAGTCTATTAGAAGGACTAATTAATTTCAAATATTGATTTGAAATTAGATTTGATTTGGATTTAAATAGATTCACGATTAGACAAATTTGATTTGGGCTAGGACCATGATCTATGTAGGTTCAGTCCAATAAATTCAAATCAGCTTAAACCAAAATCTGAACCCAAACCCCTCGCATAAGGGTCTCACATGATACCTTGATTAAATTCTCACGTAGAATTTAATATATTAATTTTCTCCAAACCGTTTCTATTGGAATTCTAAGTGTTAGAATTCATGTGGATTTAATGTGCCTCTTTGAGTTAACCAACCATGGAATTCTAAGTGTTAGAATTCACATCTCTTTGGTTTTCACTGAACGTCGGAATTAACCAAATGCCATGTCTCTTTGGTTTTTACCGAACGTCGGAATTAACTAAATGCCGCGTCTCTTTGGTTTGGTGTCACTTTGGTTTTTGCGACAGAATTCTAAGTGTTAGAATTCAATGGGCCAAAGGCTACATTGAGCCTATAAATTAGAAGACATTCTTTACCAGATCAGAAGAACACACGATATGTCATGGATTAAAATTCTAAAGAGTTAGAACACAAAATTCTGGTGTGATTCTGGTGTTAGCAAAAAGTTTGATGGATCTTGGAGGAAGAATTCAAGTGGAATGATTCAAGATCAGCAAAGTTATTTTTTTGCGAGCTAGCACTCCTGGGAATCCAATCATTCGGGGACTTCGCATGGACGATACTAGAGGCCAGACGATTGAACGGATGCAGAGCACAAAGGATTTATCTACTGTTCTTAAGGTATGTGATTTGATCCCTAGATCTTAAGGCAGGCTTCAAGATAAGTAGTATGACTTCTCATCTTGAAGATCAAGATATGATCTTGATGTTTTTTATTTATATGCATAATTTAGATCAAACGATCCTATAGTATAAGGCAAAGATATGATCTTGATGCATGTTAGATAGATTAATATGTAATCTTTATGTTTTCACATTAATAATTGTTATCAAATTTTAAAATATGCATGCCTTAGAGATTGTTTCTCCCTACAAATGGTATCAGAGCATGGTTTCATCTTGATCTAATTTATTGTATATAAATTAATGCTTCAATTAATTTTGTAGTCAAAGCTAAAACGGATCACCAGGCTATTCGGTCATAGATGGATTAAAAATCAAATTACCCATTCAACGAGGTATTCTGTGACATATTTCCGTGACATTATGGTTCTTTTATTAATGATGCTTAGTCAAAAGATAATTTAAATTGATCTTTGGCATCAAAACACAGATTACACACACTCTCAAGAGATGTTTTATATTTGATACATATTGATGTTGTATAAAAGCATGATATTTGCATGTTTAGTATAAAAACATAAATATGAGATATGATGGCATGATGTCTATGTTATGAAACATACAAATATTTATGAGAGTCTTATTTGAATGTCAAATATTTATTCATAATCTTTTTAGATATGATCTAAATATATGAATTATGAGTAGTTAAATAATGCAACTGATGCATGATTCGAAATATATGGCATGAAATATATTTAATCTTTTGGTTAGCTAAATCGAGTCCATAAAGGGTTAGACCCTAAGGTTTAAATCAACTGGACTATAAGAGTATTTGATCAAATCTAAATTAATTAGATTAGGTTAAGGATGCTCTAAATCAAACAATAGTTGTAGTTGATCATGTCCATGTTTTTGATTAAACCAAATGGATGTAGATTAGGCTTCGTGGTTGAGCATGAATCTCTTAGATGGTCAAATCAAAATTGGTTAACCATATGATGTCAAGGTGAGTTGGCAAGTTGCTCTATGATCAACGATCGAATGATTTTTAATTGGGAGCTACTCGTATTGATGCGTCTTTAACGAGTTAATGGCATATCCCTCCCATCGATCTCACTTACCTGGTCAATATGGTGAACCATTTATGATTCAGATCATTTACCTAATTCGGGTTGATCCATGCCTGTAAGGAAATCAGTCTGACTGTTTAGGTGCCACTTAACCTGACTTAATCTTGTTTCATTCTACCGATTTCATAGATTCAGTGGAGAACATGATTAGCAATTTATCTTCAGATTATTAAATCCTCTAAAATTATTAGGTCCTTAAAATGAAATAGTTATATGATAACTAGATCATAGCCTCCCATTAAGATGGGTGATAATGAGTCCGATGTCTTGATAATCATTGGAAGCACTCCATGCCTGGTGCTTATCAACCATCGGAATTATCATTCATTATATGATAAGTAAGCGTAACTATTAAATAGATAGTCAGGTGGGCCAAGCTTCATTCGGGCTTGGTTGTCTATTGATAGGTTACACTGATTATATCATTTAATGGTTGGACCTAACCAGAACTTTCATTGGAGGCATTCCATGCCTGCTGAAGAGGAACATGGGGCAAAACTGAACACTAAGAATTGTTTAGAGAAACAATTGGTTTTGAACCTACTCTTAGATGCATATGGGTTGGCCAAGCTTCACTTGGGCCTGTATGTAGTCTATGTAGATCTTAGTGCCCACTAAAGAATTAAGACTAATTCTTCAAATTGGGTGTAGAGGCTGCCAATTTGAACAAAATAGTGAGAATCTTTAGACTAAAGTCCAAGTCTTTAGACTGAATCAATTTATATACTACTAAACTTTAGTTTTTCCTTATGCAGAACATGGCCACTAATTTATCATTAAGGTCCCTATTGGATAGTGACAAGTTGAATGGTTTAAATTTCAATAGTTGGTTTAGAAAACTTAAGATCGTCCTTGAGCATAAGAGGATTCTATATATTCTGAATAATCCTGCACCAGAGATACCTAATGCAAACACTCAAAGTTCTGAGAGAGACACTTATCAGAAGTGGCTCAGTGATAGAACTAGCATGCATTGCATCATGTTAGCAGCAATGAATGATGAATTCTATCGCCGTTCGAGAATGCTCAGCCGGAAGAAATCATTCAAGCGTTGAATGAATCTTTCGGCACACCCGACGATGTTGAAAGGTACAAGACTAGTTGTGCTATTTTTAATGCTCGAATGAGGGATGGATCTCCTGTCACTGATCATGTATTGTACATGATCGAGAAGATAGAACTTCTAAGCAAGCTCGGCTTTCCCTACATAAGCAGTTGGGAAAAGATGCGATCCTGAATTCCTTGCCTCCATCCTTCCGACCTTTCCTTACTCATTTTCGAATGACAAAGCCTGTAGTCAACTACCACGGTTTGTTAGGGTTGTTACAGAACTTTGAGAATGATAACCAGCTCTCTAAGGGTTTGGTTAATGTGGTTGAAGGATCTAAGGTAGGGCGTCAACACTTTGGGAAAGGGAAGAAGAAAAAGAATAAGAAAAAGGTGCAACATGCTAGGACATCTATAAGGGGTCAGATGCAGAAGAAGAAAGTTGATAAAAGTCAAGCTGAATGCTTTCATTGCAAGATGCCAGGGCACTGGAAAAGGAATTGTCCTCTTTACATTACCACACTTGATCCAAACAGGCCAAAGAAGAAAAAGGGGCAAGATGTTGCTCAACAAGGTATTTATATGATAACACCTTGTAATTTTTCTGTATATGATAATCAGACCTGGGTATTGGATACCGGAGTCCTTTTAACATTTGCAATTCATTGCAGGGATTACATGTCACTAGAAGATTTGAGGACAATGAAAGATTCCTTAATGTCGACGATGGAAGATTAGTTTCAGTTCTGGCATTAGGAGTTCTTGAAATAGTTTTCAATAGAAATGTCATTGTACTAAATGATTATCATTTTTGCCCAACGTTCTTGTTGAACATAATTTCTGTAGGCCTTCTGGCTAAAAGTCATTATGAAATTTCAATAAAGGATGTTACTTTGAATATCATTATGAATGGAGTCACTGTAATGACTGGGCATTTATCTAATAGCATTTATATATTATCACAGCCTGTGAATGTAGTGTACAAATCAAGTAAGCGCCCTAGAATAATTGATGTCACAGATATTTATCTTTGGCACCATCGGCTGGGTCATATCAACAAGAACAGATTAAACAGGTTAACTCAGGAGGGCATCCTTTGAGTTGATGATTGTGAATCATTAACTACACATCCTGTCTTCTTGGTAAAATGACCAAGTTATCTTTTACTGAAAAGGTGAAAGAGCTAAAGAGCTATTGGGTCTAGTACATACTGATGTATGTGAACCAATGAGCACTTGTGCCAAAGGTGGATATTACTACTTCATTACTTTTACAGACGACCTTTCTAGGTTCGGTTATGTCTATCTTATGCGATAAATCTGAGTCGTTTGAAATGTTCAAACTATATCATAAAGAAGTAGAAAAACAAACAGGAAAATGTATTAAGACCCTTCGATCAGATCGAGGAGGCGAATACCTTTCAAATGACTTTGTGACATATTTAAGGGAGAATTATTCTCTCTCCAATGGACTCCTCTAGGAACACCGCAGGCACATAACGGTGTATCGGAAGAAGGAATCGAACTATGTTAGATATGGTTCGGTCCATGATGGGTTTTGCAAGCTTGCCAATATCATTTTGGGGATATGCATTAGAATCAGCTTGTCATATTCTCAATAAGGTTCCAAGTAAGTCTGTTTCTAAAACTCCACATGAGATGTGGTATGAACATAAACCAGTTATCACCTATCTGAGGGTCTGGGGGTGTCCTTATGTGAAACGTGCAAAATCAAACAAACTTGAACCCAAATCTAACAAATTTTTTTTTTATCGGCTATCCGAAAGAAACCAAAGGATATTACTTCTACAATACTGAAGAACAAAAGTTGTTCATTAGTAATAGAGCAGTTTTTCTTGAAAGGAGTTCCTTAGTGAACGAACAAATAGCTCTAATATTGAACTTGAGGAAGTTCATCAAGTAGAAAGAACAACACAAACCAGTGAACCCTAGAATATGAGTTGATTAGATCAAACTCAAAACCCATTTTAGATGCACTATTAAGGCGATCTGGTAGAGTACCATATCAACGGACAGATACTTAGGTTTTTTGGTCCAGAACAAGGATCCTATTGAGCTCGATAAGAACAACGAGGATCCGATCACCTATATGGATGCTATGCAAAGAACTGACTCTGATAAATGGCTTGAAGCCATGAAATCCGAACTTTATTCCATGAAGAAAAATAATGTATGGACATTAGTTGACCTACCGAAGGGATAAAACCCATAGGGTGTAAGTGGGTTTTCAAGAGGAAAAGAGGCGCAGATGGAAAGGTAGAGACCTACAAAGCACGTCTGGTTGCCAAGGGGTATCGTCAACGTTATGGTATTAACTATGACGAAACGTTTTCTCCTATGGCAATGCTGAAATTCATTCGGATTATGCTAGCTATAGCAGCACACTTCGATTATGAGATTTGGCAGATGGATGTTAAAACCGTATTTCTAAATGGTAATTTAGATGAATAGGTGTATATGATACAGCCTGAAGGTTTTATATCTGAAGACGAGTCTAAAGTGTGCAGGCTACAGAAGTCCATTTATGGACTTAAGCAAGCATCTAGGAGTTGAAACATACGATTTGATAATATGATCAAATCTTATGGCTTTATTAAGAATAAAGAAGAACCTTGCATTTATAAATGGGCTAACGGTTCCGTTATTGTATTTTTTGTATTATATGTGGATGATATTCTCTTAATCGGGAATGATGTCCTGCATTACAAGGAATAAAGACATGGTTATCATCACAATTCTTCATGAAAGATCTGGGAGAAGCATCCTACATCCTAGGGATGAAGATCTATAGAGATAGATCTAAGAGGATGCTTGGTTTATCCCAATCTACGTACATTGACACCGTGCTAAAGAGGTTTAGCATAGAGAATTCAAGAAAGGCTATCTTCTGATAGGCTATGGAATTCATCTTTCCAAGAAGGATTGTCGACAACTCCTAATGAAAGAGAACGTATGAGTCAAATTCCATATGCTTTGGCAGTTGGATCGATTATGTACACCATGATATGTTCAAGACCAACGTGGCATACTCACTAGGAGTAGTGAGTAGATACCAATCTGATCCAGGAGAAAAACACTGGCAAGTTGTTAAGACAATCCTTAAGTATTTGAGAAATATTAAGGACCAGTGGTTAGTCTATGGAGAGTCTGATTTGAAACTTGTTGGATATATTGATTCAGTTTCCAATCAGATCATGATGATAGCAAAAGTGTGTCGGGTTTCGTGTTTATCCTAAATGGTGGAGCTGTTTGCTGGAAAAGTTTCAAGCAACATACAGTGGCAGATTCAGTGTGCAAGGCAGAGTACATCGTTGTATCAGATGCCACGAAAGAAGCCGTGTGGCTGCGAAAGTTTATCTCCAAGCTTGGAGTGGCACCTTCAATTGATAGACCAGTCCTGTTGTACAGTGACAGCACTGGTGCCATAGCTCAAGCAAAGGAACCACGAGCACATCAGCGCATCAAGCACATACTGCGCCGGTTTCATCTTATTCGAGAGATTATAGAACGAGGTGATATAAATCTTTAGAAGATTAACGGAAAGAAAAACCTAGACGACCCATTTACTAAAGCACTCAGCATCAAGGAGTTTGACGACTATAAGTTGAAGATTGGTATTAGATACTGTAATGAGTGGCTTTAGGCTAAGTGGGAGTTTGTTGGGAATTATATCATAAAGCCAATCATTTGATGATTGAGCTAATGTAAATAGCATATAAATTATTAATAAAAGTTATTTGGCAGTTTATTCATTACAAGAACATCTTCTTAATACTCCTGATAGTAATAAAGCCCTCAGGATCTTCTTTCACGATAAAGAAGGATTTATCTTTGAAGGTCCTCAAAAGAGTTCGCGATCAAATGATATACTATGAAAGGGTCATAGTACTATCAATTATAGGACGTTGTATATCATATTTGTTAGTTATCCTCTTAACCAAGGAGTGTAGAGACGCTGCTATGACATACAAGTGAAAGTGTAGGAGTACATTTCACCGAACGTGACTCATTTCCAGATACTCTGCTGTCAAGAGTTAATCCGAGAAGATATGGGTATAAGTATCCTTTAGACCTGAAGATCACAACCGGTGACTTGCAAGCAACTCATTGTACTTAGGTACCGGACCACCTGGATTTCTAATTCCAGCTATGAAAGGTTACTGGGTGCAGTCAAGTACTTGTGGTAGTCAGTTGTGGATCAAGATGGAATTTGACCTATCCCGTTAAAAGGAGAAATGCTTGTGTTTCAATTTAGCAAGACCTTGGCCAAGGCACTTCATGTGAAAGTCACATGATCACTAAAGTTGAAATCACTTTATGGATTTGTTGTTTAGAATTGACAGGCTCTTAAGCCATCCTTAGCATTTGTGGTCAAGAGGATGAATTATACAGTAACTATTTCTAAGGGTTCTTAGAGTTTGCTTGGCAACTCTTTGACTTATCCAGACATCGGGTTCCATTGCTAGATGGGCACATCGATTAGTATAAAAAGTTGTTTCTATGCTACCAGCTTAGGTTCGAACCTAGAGAGTCACACGCATAGAAGTTTCCTAGGATGATCTATTTGCTGATCAATGATTGAGAATTATATGATTTAATTAATCAATTTGATTGATTGAATTATCTCAATTGGGTTAAGTATAAGTGAATAAGATTCAATTTGGTTTAAGTCTATTAGAAGGACTAATCAATTTCAAATATTGATTTGAAATTAGACTTGATTTGGATTTAAATAGATTCAGGACTAGACAAATTTGATTTGGACTAGGACCATGATCTATGTAGGTTCAGTCCAATAAATTCAAATCAGCTTAAACCAAAACCGAACCCAAACCCCTTGTATAAGGGTCTCACATGGTAACTTGATTAAATTCTCACGTAGAATTTAATATATTAATTTTCTCCAAACCATTTCCATTGGAATTCGAAGTGTTAGAATTCATATGGATTTAATGTGCCTCTTTGAGTTAACCAACGATGGAATTTTAAGTGTTAGAATTCACATCTCTTTGGTTTTCACGTCGGAATTAACCAAACGCCACGTCTCTTTGGTTTTTACCGAACGTAGAATTAACCAAATGCTGCGTCTCTTTAGTTTGGTGTCTCTTTGGTTTTCACTGAACGGCAGAATTCTAAGTGTTAGAATTCAATGGGCTAAAGGCTACATTGAGCCTATAAATTAGAGGATATTCTTCACCAGATCAGAAGAACACACGATATGTCATGGATTGAAATTCTAAAGAGTTAGAACACAAAATCCTGGTGTGATTCTGGTGTTAGAAAAAAGTTTGTGGATCTTGGAGGAAGAATTCAAGTGGAAGGATTCAAGATCAGCAAAGTTATTTTTCCGCGAGCTAGCACTCCCGAAAATCTGATCATTCGGGGACTTCGCATGGACGATACTAGAGGCCGGACGATTGAACGGCTGCAGAGCACAAAGGATTTACCTACTGTTCTTAAGGTAAGTGATTTGATCCCTAAATCTTAAGGCAGGCTTCAAGATAAGTAGTATGACTTCTCATCTTGAAGATTAAGATATGATCTTGATTTTTTATTTATATGCATAATTTAGATCAAACGATCCTATAGTATAAGAAAGATATGATTTTGATGCATGTTAAATAGATTAATATGTAATCTTTATGTTTCCACATTGATAATTGTTATCAAATTTTAAAATATGCATGCCTCGGAGATTGTTTCTCTCTACAAAAATTATATGTGGGCTAAATTTTTAGTCAAATAGATCCAAATTATCTATTTGATAGAAATGTCAAATTTCTATATGGGTACAAAACAAAAAATAATTTGATTTTCTATCCAAAATATGATAAAACTACCAAACTATATTCCAATTCATAATCCCTATGGGTAAATTATGAAAATAGTTTGATATTTTATCCTAATTAATTATATAAATATAATAAAATTTCTTGTGAGATAAATTTTATTATATTAAGTATAATTAATCACAACTTATGTCTAATCCTTATATGATCCAAAAAAATTAACTTAATATATAATTTTAATTGATCAAAGATGTTGTGGCTACTCTTTAATTAATTAAAATTATATTGATCACTAGACAATTAGGCTATCTTTTCTATCCAAAATATGATAAAACTACCAAACTATACAATAACAATGATTTGCAATCATTAAGAGTGCTCCCAAAAAGATTGGTGGGAAAAGACCTCTTTAAAAAATCAACCTTTCAGGAAAGACTAGTGGCACTAAGGTGCACTTAAGAACTAGTTCTTTAGACAGAACTCTCTTAAATCATACTTATCATATTAACCATAATAATTCATAACTTTATAGTTTACCTAAATAATTATCTAAATTTTATTTAGTGAACACCTTATGAATCTTAATGTGCAAAAATTTGACACAGCTTAACTTATATACACAAAATGAAGCTTTATGAAAGTAATCTTAAATTTCACAAATTGTAACAATATCTAAACTAAAAATATGTCATAATTTGTAAATAAAATTTCTTATAAATAAAATATAAATTACATAATTAAAACATAAATGTTATGCAATTGATATATTCTATACATAAATAATCTCAACTCTAAAGTATGTAAATGTGACAAAAAATATTTCATGCATAATATGAGCTTAAAACTATATATATATATATATATATATATATATATATATATAATCATGCATTTTGTGCATACACTTAATTTGAGCAAAAATAATCAAAATGCCCAATACTTAATTATTTATGTGCTAAAAGAATTTAAACTTAATTGTATATATTAACCCAAAATATACATACAACATCACTAAATTATGCACAAAAAATAATCATTTTGTAGATAATATAATTTCTTGAAAATATCACAAAAACTGTACACTAATCTTATAGTGATTATTTGTAAAATGACATATAATCAATATTTGGTGTATGAATATATATACTTTACCCAAAATCAATTTTGGTCTCAATTAAGAAAACCCAAATGCTAAAGGCAAAAAAAATATATATATGTTGTAAAGTTGCCAAAGAGCAAAACAAATGATATGTTGTCTAACTAGATCAGATGCTAAATAATATGTTGTACAATATGTCGTACAAGGTTATCTTTAAACTCTGGATGGGTTGAAATCGTCGTTAGTTTAATAATTTCTCATATCAAAATTCAATAATAAAAGCTTAAACTAAGAACCCAAATCAGGCCTACGGATGGATATATATATATATATATTTACACACGTAAGCATGATTAATATGCAAGAAGGCAGAGGTTGAAGATGGGCTCTGATACCAAATGTAAGAAATTAATTATGTTTTTGATAGAAACTTAAATCATAGAAGCGGATCGAAATCACATACCTCCCGCCATTGTTTATCTTTACTTAATTTGTTTCTTTTGTTTATTTAGTTTTTCGCACTTATCTTTCCCAATTCGGATAGCGTATATTTTCTGTATAGAGAATAGTGTGTGGACCAAGCAAAATGAAAGCTTTATATAGTCATTACTCTATCAACAATGACTTTTCAATTACCTACAATTACCACATCTTAAGCACTATTGCATGCCTTTGGTAACTAAATTGTTATTACACATGTTAATAACCATTTCAATTGCAAAAGATGAATGATAGTAGAAAACCAAAAGTTTACACCAGAATAGACATAGAAGACCAAGAGTTTGCACCACTTAACACGTAACAAACGGTTACAAACATTTAGGTATCTTATAAGAAGAAGCAACTATTGCTTTACACCGCAAGAAATGTAAATTTAAAAGTTATAAATAAATAATTTTTTATCAAAATAAATAAATAGGTCAATAATATCTAGAATTCTTTTCTTGGGAGAAAACCTATCAAGTAGATCATTACAACTATATTTTATTGCTTGCCAACCATAAATAGTAGATCTTTTCTTGAGAAAAACCATTACTAGCAGATCACCACAAGATCATACTTTATATCAAAGGAAGGAAGTGCCAAGGTTAAGGTTCAGCATACGTTGTATAAACTTTTCCGAATGGGAACTGGGATCCTTATACTATAAGGCAAGTTTTTGTTACGAGGGAAATAAACTATGTTAGCATACATTGTATAGGATTAATGTTTTTTTAATCTGTAAAAGGACCAACTATAAAGGTTCATACATGATATAGTTGGTAAGTAAAATGGTTAGTAAATGATGTGGTTGGAAAAAAAAAAGTAAGATCCTGGTCCTAGACGGCCCTCAAGGTCTGGGTGGCCCCAGAGTCTGGGCGGCCCCTAATCCTGGACGGCCTCCTGGTCCTAGGCAGCCCCCAAAGTCTGAGCGGCCCCTAGGCCTAGACGCCCCCAGGTCCTAGGCGGCCTCCTAATCCTAGACGGCCCCCAGAGTCTGGGCGGCCCCTAGTCCTGGATGGCCCCTAAGTCCTAGGCGGCCCTTGGCCCCAGACGGTCCCCAGGTCCTGGGCGGCCTCCTGATCCTAGGCAGCCCCCAAAGTCTGGGCGGCCCCTAGTCCTAGACGGCCTCCAGGCCCTGGACGGCCTCCTGGTCCTAGGCGGCCCTCAAGGTCTGGGCGGCCCCCAAAGTCTGGGCGGCCCCTAGTCCTAGGCGGCCCAAGGTCCTAGGCGGCCTCCTAGTCCTAAGCGGCCCCCAGGGTCTGGGCGGCCCCTAGTCCTAGGCGGCCCCCAGGTCCTGGGCGGCCTCCTGGTTAGGCGGCCTCCTGGTTCTAGGCGGCCCCCAAAGTCTGGGCGGCCCCTAGTCCTAGACGGCCCCCAGGTCCTGGGCGGCCTCCTGGTCCTAGGCGGCCCCCAAAGTCTGGACGGCCCCTAGGCCTAGACGGCCCCCAGGTCCTAGGCGGCCTCCTAATCCTAGACGGCCCACAGAGTCTGGGCGGCCCCAGGTCCTGGGCGGCCTCCTGGTCCTAGGCGGTCCCCAGGTCCCGGGCGGCCTCTGGTCCTAGGCGGACCCCAGAGTCTGGGCGGCCCCTAGTCCTAGGCGGCCCCCAAGTCCTAGGCGGCCTCCTAATCCTAGACAGCCCCCAGAGTCTGGGCGGCCCCTAGTCCTAAGCGGCCCCAGGATCTGGGCGGCCCCTAGTCCTAGGTGGCCCCCAGGTCCTGGGCGGCCTCCTGGTCTTAGGCGGCCCCCAAAGTCTGGCGGCCCCTAGTCCTAGACGGCCCCCAATCTTGGAATCATTCTCGTATCAGGGGCACTAAACACGATAAGCTGTCGTGTCTGGAACAGAAATCGAGAATCATTAAGCATCATGACGCTTTAAAGGGTTCGAATAAGACAAACATTGGAACATCGCCGTTCATCTAGAAAAAGGAGATACTGAGCTCCTATTTTAGGACCAGATACCTTTTCTCTGGCTATGACACTCCCACTAACCCTACATTCCCTTGGGATAACCAAGGTCATCATGAAGATCCTTATCTTCATGAGTAAGTTTCTTAATACCTTTATTGTTAATCACCGATGAATGACCACGTAGCAAGCGCTGGGCTAGGGTAAACGTTTATCTTACACGTGGACCTTCTGACCCACGAAAGAAAAGGAAAAAAAAGAAGAAGCTCGGAGGGGATAAGAAGGGGGGGGGGTGCTTGAAGGAAGGGGGCTCCTTTTTCCTTCAGTAAGAGATCTCATAGTAAAGAAAAAGATAAACAAAAATCTGGTGATTGAGCAACATCAGATTGGCGCGCCAGGTAGGGGACCATCGTCGGAGCAGTGAGTAATACCTGTTCTACGGTTCCACGAACATGAGCTCTAGATCTCTGGAAAGGATCCCTCTGATTGGTCTGGGGGGCATCTCTCGCCTCCCAACCATGATCTCAAAACTCTTGGCTCTTCTGAGCCGGTGAAGCCGAACCCTCCGGTTCCTTCCTCGCCGCTGCCGGCCCCAGCTATTCCTCAAGACCCACTGCTGATCCTTACCCAGCAAGTCCAAACTCTTGTTGGGATGGTTCAACAGATGCAGGAACAGCACTCTAGAGGAGCCCGGCAACGGCTCGAGCCACCTTTGTTGCCCAGGTCGGCTACTCCTGTCAGCCGACAATCAGCTCGAGGGAGATCCCCTCCGACAAAGCCTCTCCGCCCTTATTCCTCAGGAGGGCGGCACTCAAAGCTCCCGGGACGGTTCGCGCTCTCACCCATTCCCCTAGCAGCCCACCTGCCGGGCGCGGCGGGGGAAGGAACCTTATGCGGAGCACCACCGGTGGCGTCGTCAGTCTCTTTCTAGTTCCCCTGAACCAGCCGGAGGATGTATGACTGATCGGATGGAAAGGCGTCTTAGGAGCAAGATCGCAGGCTGGAGGAACTTAGTCAAAGGATCAACAATCAGCCGGGGTCAGATTACGACACCCGTCCCCCTCTTACTCGGCGGGTTATGGAAGAGCCCATTCCAAGGAGATTCCGATTTCCTCAACTGGACCCCTATGATGGTACCACCGATCCCCTAGATCATCTGGAGAGCTATAAAGCTATTATGCAGGTCCAAGGAGCGATGATGCCCTCTTATGCATTGCCTTCCCGGCCACCCTCCGTAAGGTGGCCCGTGTTTGGTATTCTCGTCTGCCCTCACGTAGTATTGACTCTTTTCGACAACTGGAGAGATCTTTCCTGGCTCATTTCGACGCTTGTCGAAAGATTCTCGAGTAGCAGACAGTTTATTCTCCGTGCAGCAGCAAGAAGGAGAACCTTTGAAAGATTTTATAACCCGTTTCAAGGTGGCGGCCCTAAAGTCTATCATCTTGAAGATGCTGTAGCCACGCTGGCTTTAAAACGGGGGCTCCGTCCCTCCCATTTTACTTACTCTCTGGACAAAAAACCTCCTTCCTCTTATGCTGATCTCTTGAGCCGTGCGCAGAAGTATATCCGCACCGACGAAGCTGATTCATCAAGAGAGGTGCGCAGGAGGACTGGCAAGAGACCCGCTCGCCCAGAGTTGAACGGGCCCCCTCCCAAGAAGTCCGAACCCTCGCGCCGACCGACTGACCGCCGCAAGAGCCTGGCTCCCAGAGAAGACCATCTTACACCCCTCCTAGCGCCCCGGGCTCATATCCTTATGGAAATTGAAAACGAGCCTTATTTACGGCGTCCACCCCCGTTGAAGAAGGGCACCGCCCGCGATAGGAGCCGTTATTGCCATTCCACAGGGATTATGGCCATGACACTGAAGAATGTCGGAACTTGAAACAAGCCATCGAAGAACTCATTCAGAGGGGATATCTTGGGCAGTACATCCAGAAGAAAGAGGCTCCTCCCATACCAGCTTTGATGGGACCTCCTCCCGCTCAAGCCAACATTGATAACACCCCAATAGAACGGATGGTGGGCATGATTTCCCACGGAAGAGCCTCATCTTCTAAGAGGCCAAGGGGAGGGGGAGAGCTAGATGATGTAATCCCTTCTGGGGAAGATATAGCGGGGGGTAATGTTGTAAAAGATGATAGCATCATTGTTTCAATGACGGTCGCTAAACATCCTGTAAGGAGGATCTTAATTGACAGTGGAAGCTCCGCTAATGTGCTTACTTATGACGCATTTCTTCGGATGAATTTACCTCTTGACTCTCTCGGCCTGTAGCCGTCCCTCTAGTCGGTTTCACTGGAGACTCTATACGAGTGGAAGGCGAGATTACTTTACCGGCAACGGCAGGATCGCCGCCATGTCAAAGCACGGTAATGCTGGATTTTCTGGTGGTTCGGGTTCCCCTGGCTTACAACGCCATTCTCGGCCGCCCCGGGTTGAATATGTTAGATGCAGTTATATCTACCAAGCGCCTGTTGTGCAGTTCCCTACCAACTAAGGAGTTGGTGCGATGCACGGAGAGGTAGACTCGGTTAGACCCTGCTATCATTTAGCCCCTAGTCCTCAGGTGGCTAAATTCCTCCGGTCGCCAAGTCGTTTGACCCTAGAGAAGTTGAGCAAAGAGAGAGCCAGCGGAGCTTCTAATATCTTGCCCCCTGGGGGATGATCCCACTAAGATCGTGCAAATTGGCGAGCTCCTCTTCCCTGAAGTCCGGGATCAGCTCCTAGCCTTCTTATCGGCAAATGCGGATGTCTTCACCTGGAAAGTGACGGACATGGTCGGGATTCCTCCGGAGGTGATTCTTCATCAACTTAATATCAACCCAAGCTGCCGCCCTGTTCGCCAGAAGAAAAGGAGTTTCGCCTCTGAGCGGCAGAGGGTCATAGATGAAGAGGTGGATAAATTGCTTATGGCCGGTCATATTCGGGAGGCACAATATCCTAATTGGCTAGCCAATGTGGTCATGGTCCGGAAGGCCAACGGAGGATGGAGAATATGCATCGATTACACCGATCTTAACAAAGCTTGTCCTAAGGACAGTTTTCCATTGCCACGGATCGACCAGTTAGTAGATTCAACCTCTGGTTATGAACTTCTTAGCTTCATGGATGCCTTCTCAGGGTACAATCAGATAAAATTGAACCCCTTAGACGAAGAGCATACTTCTTTTATCACCGAGAAGGGCATCTATTGTTATAAAGTGATGCCCTTCGGGTTGAAGAATGCAGGAGCTACCTATCAGAGGCTGATGAACAAAGTTTTTAAAGACCAGCTCGGCCGCAACATGGAAGTATATGTAGATGATATGTTGACAAAAAGCACCTGTGCCACTGACCATGTCGCCGACCTGCAGGAGACCTTCCACAACCTCCGGCTCCATAGAATAAAGCTCAACCCACGTAAATGTGCATTTGGAGTTACTGCAGGGAAATTCTTGGGTTTCTTGGTTACCCGGCGGGGAATTGAGGCAAACCCAGAGAAAATTCAGGCCATTCTCAATATGAGGCGGCCTATATGTAAGAAAGAGGTGCAACAACTCACCGGGAGGATAGCAGCATTAAGCCGATTTTTGTCAAGATCGGCGAGAGGTGTTTACCCTTCTTCAAGGTCTTACGTAAAGCGGACGGTTTTGAGTGGACGAAAGACTGTCAGCAAGCTTTTGAAGAACTTAAGGAGTTCTTGTCCACACCGCCCCTGTTGTCTAAACCGAAGAAGGAGAGAAGCTTTTCCTCTATCTTGCGGCTTCCTCAGAAGCCATTAGTTCCGTTCTGGTGCGTGTCGGCGACCATGCCATTCAAAGACCTGTGTATTATACCAGCAAAGTACTTCATGGTGCAGAAGAGAGGTATTCCAAAACGGAGAAAGTCATTTTTGCTTTATTCATCTCCGCCCGACGACTCAGACCCTACTTTCAGGCCCATCCTATAGTCGTCCTCACTGATCAACCTCTCAGAGCCATTTTGTCACGACCAGACACCTCTGGCCGGTTGGCCAAGTGGGCCATCAAACTAGGGGAATTCGACTTGTCATTTCAGCCCAGAGCAGCTCTGAAATCCCAGGTCTTGGCTGATTTCCTAGTAGAATGCACTTGGTCTGAGGAACATCAAGAAGAGTTCCCCCGGATTCTTTTAGATGCTGACGAGGGGAATGATAAAGCATGGGTCCTCCACGTCGATGGAGCCTCTAACTCCCAGGGGAGCGGGGCTGGTCTTATTCTTGCCAGCCCAGAAGGTGTGGTACTGGAGTATGCTCTTTGTTTCCTCTT
Organism: Calamus simplicifolius; assembly: GCA_900491605.1. NCBI lineage: Eukaryota > Viridiplantae > Streptophyta > Magnoliopsida > Arecales > Arecaceae > Calamus > Calamus simplicifolius. Next base: position 996,950 of record UESW01004137.1, on the reverse strand, counting down.
TGAAGCCACTAACAATCAAGCTGAATATAAAGCCTTGTTAGCCGGAATCAAACTAGCGCATGGGATGGGAATCAAGCATCTCCGAGCTTTCACTGACTCGCAGCTTATTTTGCCCAGGTGGCAGGGGAGTATGAAGCTCGGGACCCTATCATGTCCCAATATCTGAGCAAGGTTAAACTATTAGTTCCCTTGTTAGATCACTTCACCATCAGCTATATCCCCAGAGGTGAGAATGCTAGGGCTGATATGTTGGCCCGGCTTGCTACATCTGTGGATAGCGCCATGGGCAAAACCTACATCGAGTACCTGGAGACACCTAGCATCGAGCTGTGGAAGAAGCTTTGCCTGTTATCCAAGAGGAAACCTGGATAGAATCTTATATCCGATATTTGAAGGACGGCGTTCTTCCAGTTGATCATGAGGAAGCTAAGCTGCTCAAGCGGAGGGCTTCTAAATTTGTACTGCTAGATGGCCGACTCTATAAGAGATCCTTTTCTCAGCCTCTCCTCAAATGTGTTAGCGCGGTAGATGCTGATTATGTCCTCAGGAGATTCATGAAGGCATCTGTGGGAATCACTCAGGAGGCCGATCTCTGGCGCGCAAGGCCCTCCGACAAGGATATTATTGGCTGACCATGCAAGATGATGCAGCCGAACTGGTGAAAAGATGTGACCAATGCCAACGGTACCCTGCATTCAACGACAACCATCTTCCCAGTTAAACCCTCTTTCTGCTCCCTGGCCTTTCGCTCAGTGGGGCATGGACATCCTTGGCCCTTTCCCTCCGGCGTCAGGACAGCAAAATTCCTGCTAGTCGCCGTCGATTATTTTACTAAATGGGTCGAAGCCGAAGCACTCGCTAGGATCACTGAAGCCAAAGTCAAAGCCTTTTTCTGGAAAGCCATTATTTGTCGATACGGCATACCACATACTCTTGTCACTGATAATGGCCGACAGTTCGACAACATCACCTTCCGGACCTTTTGTGCTGATCTCGGCATCACGCAGCGATTCGCCTCCGTCGGCCATCCGCAATCTAATGGAGAGGCCGAGGTTACAAATCGTATGATATTGCGGGGACTGAGGACCAGACTGGATACGTCCAAAGGAAGGTGGGTGGAAGAGCTCCCGAGTGTACTCTGGGCATACCACACAACTCCCAGGACACCAACGGGAGAGACGCCGTTCAATCTGATTTTCGGTTCCGAAGCTGTTATTCCCGTCGAAATTGGCCTACCAAGTAGTCGAGTAGAATCATATGACGAAGCAGACAACCTTCCTAATTTAAGAGCCAATCTTGACCTCATTGATGAAGCAAGAGATCGAGCTCGAATTAAAATGGCAGCCTACCAGCAGCGGGTAGCGAGGTATTATAATACCCGCGTCCGCTCAAAAAGCTTCCGCCAGGGAGATTTGGTTCTAAGAAAGGCTTCGGTGTCTAAACCAACAGAGGGGGCAAATTGTCTCCAAACTGGGAAGGGCCCTACCAGATAGCAGAGGTCCTTCACCGTGGAGCATATCGACTTGGAGATCTGAATGGGCAACTAATCCCCCGAACGTGGAACGCAGATAATCTCCGCAATACCACCAATAATGTAATGTATTTACCCGAAAATTAATAAACGTGCATGTTTGGAGATTTCCTATAGATGATCCTTCAAAGCGGCTCGGCGGCCCTACAGTCCAAAGGACACCCCCAGGCTGGTATAACCTACCCCTGAGGAGGTTCAAGTCCACGACTTAAGCGGCCCCGAGTCACGCTCTTAGGCGGGTTCCTAGCTGCCCCCAAGAGACGATCCTTCAAAGCGGCTCGGTGGCCCTACAGTCCAAAGGACACCCCAGGCTGGTATAACCTACCCCTGAGGAGGTTCAAGTCCACGACTTAAGCGGCCCCGAGTCACGCTCTTAGGCGGGTTCCTAGCTGCCCCCGAGAGACGAACCTTCAAAGCGGCTCGGCGGCCCTACAGTCCAAAGGACACCCCCAGGCTGGTATAACCTACCCCTGAGGAGGTTCAAGTCCATGACTTAAGCGGCCCCGAGTCACGCTCTTAGGCGGGTTCCTAGCTGCCCCCGAGAGACGATCCTTCAAAGCGGCTCGGCGGCCCTACAGTCCAAAGGACACCCCCAGGCTGGTATAACCTACCCCTGAGGAGGTTCAAGTCCACGAATTAAGCGGCCCCGAGTCACGCTCTTAGGCGGGTTCCTAGCTGCCCCCGAGAGACGATCCTTCAAAGCGGCTCGACGGCCCACAGTCCAAAGGACACCCCCAGGCTGGTATGTCCTACCCCTGAAAAGGTTCAAGTCCATGACTCAGGCGGCCTCGACTTAGACGGCCTCGAGTCACGCCCTTAGGCAGATACCCGACCACCTTCGAGACACAATTCTGCAAAAGGACCAAGTGGCCCCACAGTCCTAAGGACATTATGCCTCCTCGGACCCAGGGCAAACTCCCCATGGAGGTCCCTAAACTGCCCTATCAAAGTTCAGGACTTACATCCTGAGACAACATACCAGAAAATGACCCCGAGATTCGAACTTAACGTCAACTCGTGGATGGATCTCCTAAGCAATAGGTAGAAATCAGGAATCGAACAGATGAAGCATTGTGTAACATCAAGTAAGCAAAAAGTGGCGTCTACTCATTCAAAGTCAATTCACTATAAAACTTTATAATGTATTGTCTGTGAACTGATATCAACTGACTTACAAAAAGAGGTCCTTTAAAGGACCAAGTCAAGAACAAAAAGCTAAGATCAAGATAAACCTAGACACCTTCTATCGGTCTTCGGGGTGCTCCTTCTCAGTAATTGGACCAGAAGCCGGCTCCTCAGTAGTGGGCGTTTCTGCGATAGGGTCTTTGGTCATCACCGCTCCATCCACCGCATCTTCAACCTCCATATCAGATGTTTCTTCATCATCCGCGGGTTGAAAACGTTCAAGGTTTTCTAAATTAAAGTGTCGGGCTAGCCTCCGTTTGCACCTCTCGAAACCCTGAATGAAAGCGTCCAGGGCAGCCTCGTGGAGCTCCGACGCAAAGTCCGAAGAATCCTTGTACTCTTTGATGGCCTCCTGGACCTTGGCTTCGGCCGCGGCCACCTTTTCCTGAGCTTTAGCCTCGGCTGCGGTCATCCTCTCCCGGGCCTCCGTCTCCACTGCTGCGACCCTGTCCAGAGCTTCCTTAGCATCCCTCTCGGCTAGAACCAGTTTTTCTGCAGCATCGCGAGCCGCGGCTTCCGCGTTGTCAGCTCGATTCTCAGTATGTTCTAGCCTGAGAGTGGTTTCCTTCAATCTTTCTTCTGTTGGCAGCAATTTCGCCCGAACTTCGGATAATTGGGCGTCTAAGCTCCGCAGCTCCTTCTCCTCCCTCCCCCGCCATGTTCGATAATCCTCCTGGATGACCCGAAGGTCATGTAGCGCTTTCGACTCTCGGCCTTCGTCTCCACCAATTCTTTATCCAAGCTCTCACTACGAGACTTGGCCTTGGTCAGGTCTTCGCGCAACACAAAGAGGCCATTAGACATCTGCAAATACACTCGGTGAATACCCGAACTCAATAATCACGAAAGGAGGAGAGAGAGAAGATCGTAGCTCTACCTGAAGCGCGGCTGTGAACATAGTGTCAAATGACTCCTCTTGGGATAGTTTCCTCATTTTATCCTAAAACCTGGGCAGGATCGAAAGTTTGAGGACTGTTTCTGATAAACAACTTTTATATGCGGTACCCAGGTTAGGCGGTTGGGAAGGTGGGGATGGACTTCTCAAAGCATCCGAGGGAGCGGGGGTGAGGGCGCCTGCTTCCTTTGACGATGACGGGCCTGACGGATCAGTCTCACGGCCTCCATGCTCCCTACCGATCCCCTGGCGCCCTTAGCAGAAGATGGGGCGACTGCCGGAAGGCTCCCCTCGACAGGATCTCCTATCGGTATCCCCTCAGGAGGACTTGCCTCTCCCTCGCTGTCTTCTATCAGTGTTGCTTCGGGAAGAGCCGCTAGAGGTTGGGCACGATGGTCCAGTTCTGGCAGGCGAGGCCTTTTAGGTTCAGTTCCTGCCGTGCCACGGTCGCTTCCTCCTCTCTTTCGGAGGCCCGATATCAGCGAGTCTTGAGAAAACTTCATTGCTGCAATATAGAGAGCACGCGGTTAGCTAAAAGGAGGACACCAATATACTAGCTACAATATAATAATAATAAAAAGAAAAATTCTTCGAGGCTCACCGGGCGCTGCAGCCAGCGACACCGGCACGAACGCAATCTCCCGAAGATTATCCTCCGATAGCAATTCCTTACTGGGAGGAATGATAGTGGAAATCAGAGTGTTGAAAAGCTCACGGTCTCTCTCATCAACACTCGAGTTCTGGTTAGAACTGGTATCCGGAATACCCCAATCTACGCCCAACCCCTCCAAGTGTGCGTAAAAAAACGAGACTTCCACCCTTTAATTTTAGAAGGAAGGTTAAGCCTAAGGACTCTCTTAGGCCTCGACGCGAAGCTCCACCACCCATCCCTAACGGGTTTCGAATCCTATACAATGCCCTAAATAAAAGGAAGTCGGGCGGAAGCTCCATGAAAAACAAAGCACTAGAAATGAAAAAATGACACGAATGGAATTGGGGGTAAGTGTGCGGGAATAAGGGCGATACCTGTTCAACAAGTTTACGAAGAAAGGATTAAGGGCAATCGTAATCCCTTAAAAACTCTTCGTACAACGCAACCTTTCCTGGTTGCGCTAGGTGACTCTATCTCGGGGAGGGGAGCGGAAAGCCGAATGTCACTAGGATCCCAAACTGAGCCCTAAGGTTCTAAGATCTTGGGAAGTGTAATTGAGGCGACATCCGCCGGCCTGGCCGATTTGGAAGCAATCGCAGGAAGCCCTACCTCACGGCTGGGTAGATGAGGAGGAAACCCTAGGAGACTGGGTAACAACCTAGACACAGGCTGCCGGACCGAACGACAGGTTGATCCCCACAGATGGCTACCCCTCCGAGGGCCTGTCGACGCCTGAAGAATCTCCTCACGGAAGGCTCGATCATGGGGCCTTACCTTTCCTATCTTGGGAGGGATCCATGGAAAAAAAAAGAAGAAGAAGTCGACTAACCTGGACTTGGAGAGATAAAATCGCAGAAGGATATACAAAATAAAAGATTAAGGATGGAGGGGACGGCCCCCCTTTTTTATATTTCGGACGCAACGCCTCGAGCGCCGCAAGGCCATGGCAGTCCCCAGTGGGATCGGACAAGCGAAAAGA
>UESW01004137.1:836689-991083 GCA_900491605.1 Calamus simplicifolius | reverse complement strand
GCCCTCAAGGTCTGGGCAGCCCCAGAGTCTGGGCGGCCCCTAGTCCTGGGCGGCCTCCTGGTCCTAGGCGGCCCCCAAAGTCTGGGCGGCCCCTAGGCCTAGACGGCCCCCAGGTCCTAGGTGGCCTCCTAATCCTAGACGGCCCCTAGAGTCTGGGCGGCCCCTAGTCCTGGACGGCCCCTAAGTCTTAGGCGGCCCCAGAGTCTGAGCGGCCCCTAGTCCTGACGGCCCCTAAGTCCTAGACGGCCCTTGGCCCCAGACGGCCCCCAGGTCCTGGGGCCTCCTGGTCCTAGGCCTGGTCCTAGGCCCCCCAAAGTCTGGGACCCCCAGTCCTAGACGGCCTCCAGGCCCTGGGCGGCCTCCTGGTCCTAGGCGGCCCTCAAGGTCTGGGCGGCCCCCAAAGTTTGGGCGGCCCCTAGTCCTAGGCGGCCCCAAAGTCCTAGGCGGCCTCCTAGTCCTAAGCGGCCCCCAGGGTCTGGGCGGCCCCTAGTCCTAGGCGGCCCCCAGGTCTTGGGCGGCCTCCTGGTTTAGGCGGCCCCCAAAGTCTAGGCGGCCCCTAGTCCTAGACGGCCCCCAGGTCCTGGGCGGCCTCCTGGTCCTAGGCGGCCCCCAAAGTCTAGCGGCCCCTAGGCCTAGATGGCCCCCAGGTCCTAGGTGGCCTCCTAATCCTAGACGGCCCCCAGAGTCTGGGCGGCCCCCAGGTCCTGGGTGGCCTCCTGGTCCTAGGCGGCCCCCAGGTCCCGGGCGGCCTCCTGGTCCTAGGCGGCCCCCAGAATCTAGGCGGCCCCTAGTCCTAGGCGGCCCCCAGGTCCTAGGCGGACTCCTAATCCTAGATGGCCCCCAGAGTCTGGGCGGTCCCTAGTCCTAAGCGGCCCCCAGGATCTGGGCGGCCCCTAGTCCTAGGTGGCCCCCAGGTCCTGGGCACCTCCTGGTCCTAGGCGGCCCCCAAAGTCTGGGCAGCCCCTAGTCCTAGACGGCCCCCAATCTTGGAATCATTCTCGTATCAGGGGCACTAAACACGATGAGCTATCGTGTCCGGAACAGAAATCAAGAATCATTAAGCATCATGACGCTTTAAATGGTTCGAATAAGACAAACATTGGAACATCGCCGTTCATTAGAAAAAGAGATACTGAGCTCCTGTTTTAGGACCAGATACCTTTTCTCTAGCTCTGACACTCCACTAACCCTGACATTCCCTTGGGATAACCAAGGTCATCATGAAGATCCTTATCTTCACGAGTAAGTTTCTTAATACCTTTATTGTTAATTACCGATGAATGACCACGTAGCAAGCGCTGGGCTAGGGCAAACGTTTATCTTACACGTGGACCTTCTGACCCATGAAAGAAAAGGAAAAAAAAGAAGAAGCTCGGAGGGGATAAGAAGGGGGGGGGTGCTTGAAGGAAGGGGGCTCCTTTTTCCTTCAGTAAGAGATCTCATAGTAAAGAAAAAGATAAACAAAAATCTGGTGATTGAGCAACATCAATACATTTGGGTCATCCCGAGAATACTAGCATATAGGCTAACCCATGACCATAAAGGGACTGAATGCAATTCTTCTATGAAAAAGGGTTTTCTTGGTTAAAAATTCCGTCCTGCTATTATTAACTTTCTATTCTCTCCATCATAACTAAAATATCAAACATCTTTTTATTTGATTTACCTTTTCTTTCCCTGGGTAATTTGAGATTGGACATAACGAATTTATCTTTAAATCTGGGCAGCCTTAGCTTATATATACGCAGCCAAAGAAGGGGTCTTGAAGGATTTTTAGCAAGACCTCTTTAAGTTTGTGGATAGACCATCTTGACTATAGGAACTAAAGGGCTTGTAAGAGGTCTGCAAGTCCTTAGCTCAAAGAAAAGCTTGCACCTTTTGGAGAGCGGGATGGCATTAGGAATGCCCATGCAGGACTCACCCGGAGGCAAGAGAGATCCAGATTAATTCAGCAAGTCACGCACATCCATACCATGGTATTCTTATCCAAAAGGATCCTTCACTTGTTATCCCTTATTCTGATTTAGTTTACCCTTCTACAGGTTCTAACATTTATTTAAATTAATTTGGTCTTGCATTATTTTATTTTATTTTTTATCTTCTTTTCTTCTCTGTTCAGATTGCCAATGTTAAGCCCTTCCTGTTAGGTTTGGCAGAAAAGTCTTTGTACACCGCTCCAGGATGGTCTGCACTGAGCGTGATGATTTACCCGCATATGGATTTACACATCAACAATGAGGGACTATAAATAGGTCCTTCGGTGCAGGCCCATGCACAGGCAAATCATCACGCCCGCACCTGCATCGGGGATGGTGTACAAAGACTTTTCCTAGGTTTGGAACTCCTCTGTGATTAAAAAATAGAGTTGGGCACCGGACCATGCCGCCCATGGGCCGACATAGCTTGGCACGAATAGGGCCGTGCCTGGCATGACCCATTAAGCCGTGCCGTACCGGGCTCGAAAAATCTAGCCCGCCCGCTCGGCATGGCACGACCCATATGGCCTAGGCCGGCACGGCCCATAAGGGTCTGATAAAAAATTTTATAAAAATATTTTTTAATAAATTAAAAAATTATTAGGAACAAAAAATTATTAATATGAAGCCATATTAATGGTGGAAGGTTTGGCATAAACCCCTACCATTTTATTAATTTAAAATCAAAATGATACATGACGGAAGGGGGGCTAGGCCTAACCTCCAGAATACAATAAGAAATAAGAAAAAATAGAGATGGCTCACTTTAATAATTAAAAAAATATATACAATTATAAAAATAGAGATGACTCACTCATCAGTGGTATTTGTGTCATCATCATCTTCACTGGTTAAGTCATGTCCATCTTTATCTTGAAGCCTCGCCTCAATATCCAACCAATCTTTGAAGCAAAGAAGCATCTTAACCGTCTCGCCAGTCATCCTACTTCTCTTTTCGTCAGAACACGCTGACCTGCACTGAAAGCAGATTCTAATGCTACTATAGACATCGGCACAGCTAAAATATCCCGTGCAATGACATACATAACATAATATTGATTTCCAATACTCTTTCACCAAGCTAATACATCTAAATTTTCTATTCGATCTTCATCGTATGTAGAATGAAGATCGTTTCATAAATAAAATTCTAATTCATTACTTAAAGATGAAGAAGATGATGAAGCATGTGTGTGCCTTCTAATGAAAGAAAAATAGATGATGAATGAGATCTAAAAGAAGAAGCAGAGCTTTGAGTAAGTATTCTAGATCCACGAATTTTGTCATCATATAAAGCATAAATATCATTAAGAAGTCATGTTACATCATCTTTAGCAGGTCCAGGATTTTGATTCATGCTTTCACAATATTCATCAATTAAAATATTTACACGATTTAATTAATTCTAAGATAAAAAATAGTAGCTAAGTTATGCATATATCCTATTCCAATATTCATTCCATTTAGTTTCCATATGATGTATAATAGGCATTAAAACATCATCATTTTGTATTCTTTAAATTTTTCAGTAATTACATATGCTTTTTGTAAAAATGAACAAGAAGTTGGATAATAAATGCCAGAAAGAACATTTATAGCATCATAAAAAGTAATAAAAAATCTTCTAAAATTCTACCTTGATTCCAATCAGTAGTTTCAGTCAATATAAATCCTAATCCATGATCATTAATATAAGCACTTAATAAGTTCTTATATGGATATGAATCATGTATCATAGTATAGGTAGTAATTACATCAAGTTTAAATTTTCTAAAACGTTTACCATGATCTACCCATAATTATTTAAATTCTTTAAGTCTTGCTTTTAAAACATGAATAAAAGAAATTGCATTTCTAATTTTTGAAATAACCTTTTGAATTATGTTCATGTCCAGATTGAACAGAAAGATTTAATATATGACATGCAAATCTAATATGAAATAATTATTCATTTAAAATGAGATGCAAAGAGTCATTTAATAATACAATAGCAGAATTATTATTAGATGCATTATCAAAAGTAATAGACATTATTTTATTATTAATATTATATGAGCATGCACTTTGATAAATAGCATTTGAAATTTGTTGTCTCGAATGCGGAAAATCAAAAGCACGAAAAGCAAGAATTCGTTTATTTAGTTGCAATCATTATCAATATAATAAGCAGTAATAGCAATAAAATAATTACTACCTTCAGATGCCGACCAAATATCAAAGTTAAAGAAATTCTAGCATTTAAATTTGAAAGCGTTTTAATTAAACTTTGTTTCATTGCTAAAAAGTTTATCATAGCCACTCTTCTAAATGTACGCCTACTAGTTCTTCTATAAGCAGGTTGTAGGCCCAATTGAATATAATGTTCAAAATCATAAGATTCACATAAACTAAAAGGTAATTCATCCTGAACTATCCATCTTACAAGTAATTTTCTCTAATTTTCATGGTTATATGCAAAATTACCTACAAGTGATCCCTCTTGTATATTAAGGGTACTTTGCTGACGGAAATCATACATCCTATGAGTCTTTGATGTCTTTTTAAATGCTCTGTTCCCTTAGTACTAGTACAACTGTAAAGTTTTGCACATTTTCTATATTTTACTTTGTAGACTCTATCAACCATAATTCTATCAAAATCATTCCAAACATTACTAGTCCTCTTACGAGAAGAGGTAGAGGTAACTTGGGGTTGGGGTTGGGGATTAGTTTCCTCACCCTCAGAAAAAGGGTGGATGCAAAATTATTTTCGTTATAAGATGCCATATCTAAAATTTTTAATTAATGAATGCAAAAAATTAAAAACTAACCTCAATAAGGAATTGAGAAGAGGATCAGAGGTGGAGGCATGGAGCCAGTTTGTGAGCTTCCTTTTATGCTCTCGCTAGTCGTCTCTCAACAAGAAGTGACCTCCTTTCTTTTATATTTCACAACAAGAACCTCCTTTTGTGTAGCACTTGAACACTTGCTAGAGCACTTGCTACTTGTCAGAACATTGCAAACTAAAATTAAATTTCTAGAGCTTGCTAGAAGAGAGAAATAGTAGTAGTAGAGAAGGAGAGAAGAGTTGGTTTGGTGTGGTAAGAATGAGGGAGGAATTGGCTATTTATAGAAGTTTCAAATTTTTTTCCAAAAGTATCCTTCAATATAGTTGTTATATTGTTGGGGGGAGGGTAAAATGGTCAAAACCTCTCCTAACGGCTATATAGCCATTTCTAGCCATTTTTAATGGCTAGAAACAGTTTTGTAGCAGTTAGAAGCCATACCAGGCATGGCCCCAAGTGGGCCTGGGCCATGCCGGGCCTGATTTTTTTTTGCCATGCTGTGCTTGGCATGACCCATTTGTTACTGGGCTATGCCAAGCATGGTACGGTTATGGAACTGGCCCAGCGAGCCTAGGTCGTATCGTGCTAGGCACAGCCTAGTGCCCAACTCTATTAGAAAAGTAGGAAAAGACTTTGTACATCGCATCCGATGCAGCAAGTCCTACATGGGCTGCACAGTCCCTTCTTATTAGCGATACCCATTAAAAAAATGTTAAGACAGATTTACGACATCCTAATGAAAAAATTACGACATTTCAGTTTTAAAATTACGACACCATAGATATAAAATTACGACACCCATTAGAAAGCCAAAAAAATTACGATACCCCGTTGTAAATTTATGATACCATAGTTATAAAATTATGACACCCATTCAGAAAACATGTCTGTGCATAAATTCAAAAAAAAAAAAGTTGAAAGGGTATTAATGCATGTCACATCAAAATTTAAGATGACACCAATTGTAAACTTACGACACCGTAATTATAAAATTAAGACACCCATTAAGAAAGTCAAAAAAATTGTGATATCCTATTTGTAAATTTACGACACCATACGATACCCACCCAAAAATGTTTATATACAAAATTTCAAAAAAAGTGAACGAGCATTAATGCACGTCACGTCAAAATTTAAAATGATACCCTAGTTATAAATTTACGACACCGTGGTTATAAAATTAAGAAACACATTCAGAAAGCCAAAAAAAATTATGACATCTCAGTTATAAATTTAGTAGTATAAAATTATGGCATTCATTCACAAATTTCAAAAAAATACGAATATATATCAAAAAATGCGAAATAGTATTAATACACATCACGTTAAAATTTAAGATGGCATTTCTATCCATCGTATCAAATCATATAAATTTATATGATTAATAAAAAAAATTATGCAGTTCATGTACATCAAAGATGTGTACAAAAATTTTTCCTAAAAAAGTGATGCACGGTGTCCCACCGAAGAGGTGGCTGACGATAGAGAGCAAAAACGCCCACTGCTTTGAGAAGCTCTTGGTACGGAGGCAAACAAAATAAAATATTTTCTTTTTGTCTTGAAGCCATTATGGCTTTTCTTGAAAAAAAAAAAATTTTTGATTCTCTCAAATAATTAAAGAATGGGATATTCGCAATAGTTTCTCTCTGTACTTGCTGCTATTTTTATGACCTGTTTACATGTGAATCAAAGGTGTGACACCATAGCATCCAACTCAAGCTTAACTGAAGATCACAAAACTAATGGCCTTGAATCTTGCAAGTTGCTTGATTCAATTGCCTTTAATTTTTTCCTATAGAGTTTTGGCCTCGTCTGAAGTTCTTGGTGCTTGGATCGTCATGAAAATGCTTTACAAATGCATGAGATTGGCTGATGTTTGTGTGCGAATCTATGGCATTCACATATGGCATATCACTATAATTATTTGCTCAAACGAAGAGGTCTTAGCATTCTCTATAACGAAAAAGGTACCTCAACAAATGGTGAAGTTTATATCCGCTCCCATTAAAAATCCAAACAATTAAATGAAATTATTAACATATCTTTCATCAATGGGATTATAACATGCATCAGATATTCATTTTGAAATATTAATACATAGAAAACCTGATCAAGAATTTTATTCGTGAATAGGATTATAGCAATCTATCATATACTAATTAAAAAAATTCATTATTTTTTAAAAAATATAGTTTCTAATTAAACATTATTATAATTATTATATTTTTTATTTTTATGTTATAATTATCAACAATTAACATATATCAAATGTATTGCGTATTGCTATTAACTAATTGGTTCATTTTTAAAAACATAATCGATGCTCTTGGGCATGACCATTCTTTCTATGGAAGGGTGGAATCACCGTTCCTTCAATTGAAAAAAAATGGCACCTTCGAAGAAAATCGTGACATTCCAACGCTGTACGTCGGTAAAAATGAGGGCCATGCAAAGATAACGCCACTAGGATATTATTCTCCACGAGGTCCAGGATGACTGACCTGACGACAGGACATCAGAATAATCGAACAATTCACAAATGCCCGTGCAACGGTTTCATCACTTGCTAGTCCTTGGTTTTGATTTAATTTGCCCGGATGCAATCTCTAAGCATTTCTTCTTTAATTGCGTCAGTCCGGCACAAAGGCCTCACAACTCGGGCCCGGCCACAATGGTGGGCAAGAGCGTCCAGAATGACCAGGTCCTATCATTTTCTTGGTTTTATCCTTCGTGCCCAACTCATCAAAACGACATGACACGAATGCCCGACAGTGGCCGAATGTTTACGCCTAAGACCATAAAATGCATATCTTAAATATATCAGGATGTTTTCCGTCTCATTCACCGAATACATTTGTAGTGCCTGCAAAAGAAGGTTCGAGAAAGAAAACATATTGCATGCTCCATTAAATTTGTCCAGTCATTAAAATCCATGCAGAATCTAAACAATGAGATTTCATTTGCCTGCGAGATTATAACAGCATTTTATTGGTCAGTGGGATCACAGCAATATGTTAGAGAATGCCAGTCATAGTCAGCCACACGTCACACATGCCAAGTTTCCATGAAATCCCACCAAAGTAAGTGCTTGCATTCTTCACTGTGCCTGATTAATAGATTTTCTGATTGCCATTTCATTTGCTTTGCTTATGCAACATTGAAACAGGCATTGTTTGAACGCAAGTTTTTGTGTAATCCCGTCAGGTATCTCAATAGGCTTAACCCGATCTCAGCAGACAACAAGGCTGCAACTCATTAAGCAGAAACTGGAAAAAGGACAACTATAACAAATCAATAAAACAAAGGACAACAGCAGCAGCAGCAACAACAAAAAACAAACACTGAGAAGGCAGAATATCATTCTTGACATATTCTTTTCCAGATGAGAAAATTGTTGCTATAACTACAATGAGAATGAAATTCAATTTATTGATTAAGTTTACTGTCCATGGAAAGATATAGTCCTGAAGCTGGCAACATAAGAGAGAGTATCAAATGCAAAAGGGCTATTCAAGATCAGCTATTTGATCAGATTTATATTCTAAAATCATAAATAAGATTTGTATTCTAAAATCATAAAAAGAAAAAAGGTAAAGTATTGTGATGGCACGCTGTTTGATCAGATCCAGCCCTTCTTAATTCCAGCCCACACAAGAGCAGCAACCGTAGCACCCCCTAAGTGAGCTGAACCTGAGATGTGTCCCTCTCCCTGAGGTAAAAAGAGGAAAACGAATAAAAGGAAATTGCTGTAAGTTCTATATGTTTGTCATGACCTCATTTCTGTCTTTAAGTTTCAAAAGAGTAGAATGAGATCTTTGCAGTAACAATATTCAGAATTGGACACAGCTAATCTTTGTGGTTTCAAAAAAAATGCAACTTATTGGGGTGGGGGGTTCCACTCCACTAAATGGTGTTGATTGAAACATGACTATATTCAAAAACCAAAGACTTTTGCAATCTGCTGGCATGAAATAAATTAGCAACCAAAGGCAGGAAAATGGCAGAAGGAAAATAACATAAAGATGACTTCAGGCCCTATTAGATGCTCTAAACACTTTACATTCCATATTAGGCAAATAAAAGAATAGTTGATAATTAAAGGAAATAAAGAAGACCTGCCTTTCAAAAAACAATGCAGCAGGTAAAGTGAATTAAACAAGCCAGATGTCAAGTAGGCAACTCTGAAGCTGAGGGCTCATTTGTTATTGCTGTTGTTTTGTGTTTTGTTTTCAAATCCGAGAAGAAAAATGAACTAGACTGAACATGTATGATGAAACCCTTGTCTTTTGAAATTTTTTGTAAAACCTCTAGAGCTCTGGTAGCAAAGTTTAACACTTTCAAGAACAACAGAAGCTTTGAGTGAATATTATCTTTGATATTAATCTCCATCATTCCATGCAGTATTTCACTATTGAAGGGATATATGGTGTCATTCAGTAGTTATGATTTGTTCCCAGGTAGAAGGATACTCATTCTATAGTAGATGAAACAAAAACACAAAACAACAACAATGCCAAACAGGCCCTTTGTTATTTTTATTGGATGACTAAGGGCATAGTTAACTAACAGTGATCATACATAAATTCTGATTCTTTAACAAAGATCTGATGACAATACTGAAGCATATCTATGGACCGTTTAAGAAATAAGCAAAATCGGATCATACAAGAAATTTCGGACAACTAGTGTCTCGGAACACAGTTAATACGAACTAAATGACCGATAACATCTTGAGAATCATAAGATGGTTGCAGTAATAATAACTAGCAACAATGTTACCAAGAAATTCTGAATTCCAAAGCAGCCCCAATGTGGTTGCTGAGAACTGATAGGCCTCAAGCAGAACACACACAAAAAATTTTCACTCCAAACGCACTGTCCTTAATGCACTGCTCAAGGACCTTACCCATTCTCACCAATCTAGGCGGGCAATTGGTTGGGACCAATGTTTCTTGCTAGCACCAGATTATGCCGAGTTACAGGATCAAAGTTTACAATTTACTTACCTTCTGAATCCTCCACAAATCTGTTCCAATCAATAATGCCCCCTGAAATGAGAGTCCCAAAAGTCTCTGGTAAGTAAAGGGCCCAAAAGAATTACTCTCTTACCTAAAGCAGGTAAGCTTACCATTAAAATTGCTGGTACTGGTATGATGAGGTTTACATAGATAATATTCTTTGGAAAGAGAAACACATCAAGAAGAATGATTGCATTTACAGCAGCACTTGCACCCTGCATTACATGATCAGAAAAGGTTTAATTTAGTTGTTCAGAATAAAATTCAGATGCAAAATTGTGCTTGTACTCATGAATTATCCATGATAAGGGAGTGATATATTGTGTGGAAGCAAACATAAGTGAATTGGGGTCCATTATGACTTCATGCATATGTACATATACAATATTTCACTCTTCTTTTTTAGGTTCCTATGTGTGCATCATTTTGCAAATCAAGGCAGAAAAATAGATATGTTAATGATGGGTGAACTCACTCGTGTTTTTTTGCATATAATAATCATGCTAGACTGTTATTATGGTACAAGTGCTACTAAGCAAACATATGATAAGCATCTTTAATACGAAAACTGGCTCTAAGATACACGTACCAGTCCAGGAATTCTTGAATAATCCCATCCTCGATAGCCCTGAAATTTTCAGAAAGATCCGAAATCTAAGTGGTTGTTTGACATCAAGAAAATTTGTTAGAAAAGAGTGAACACTTTGTCCAAAAGTAATGTAATCAAAGGCTCAACATCATTTACTGCTCCAGCATATTATTTGTTACCTCCATAGATGGAACAATTAAGGCCTTATGTATTAAGAAAAATATCGATCCACCTAATGCCCCTGCTAAGTACAGCTTCAGCAGAAATTCAGGTCCAAACAGTTTTCCAATCTGATCAACATGAACACGAAAATAAATTCAATACATGAGTTCATTTGGTGACAAATGATTAAAAAAAAAAACAATTAAAATGAAACAATACATATCCCTGTCAGAAGAGTATTTGAAGCTGTAACAAAGAAAGGTAAGTGACTGGTCCACAGTTGTGTTAACTGTTGAAACTTTAGAAAGTCATGTATAAAGCAGAAGAATAGCTTCTGCTTATTTTATTATACATTAGAAGTTGCCATTGTTTGTCAATTATATGTCAACACCATCATCATATGCTTACATAGTAAAAGCTTGTGGTCTTGATCACACTCAGATTACTTGTACCAAAGGCAAATTCGACATATAGAATATAGCTTGAAATAATTCGATTAAGAAGATTGTAACACCTCACTCAGAAGATATAACCAAAAAGTATTGGCAATTTCTACCATCTCTGCTTATAATTAAAAGCTCCTTATTATCAAGATTGACGATGCAGATAAGAAGAGGTAAAGGTCTTCACATGTACCATATTAATCAACTAATAACTGCTAAGAATAAGTTACAATAAGAAATTGGCCGCCTAAAATGAAAATATTTGAGCCAACAAAGAAAGAAGACAGAAAGTACACACAAAGTAGCAATAGTAGTTCACCATGTCATAAATTAAAATTGTAAATCAGTAAAAGAAATAATACAATAGGGCATTTCCTGTGCATATATAACATAGAATATGAACCAATTCTGCAAAGTCTATTACATAAAGGGCATATGTATGCACACCCATTACATATGTACTTGTTTATGGGGGATACCAGATTTAACAAGGGAAACCATCTTTTGACATCTCAGTTTCATCTCAGATTTAATTATTTAAGTGTCAAACCACACAAGTGGCTTCCTCCATGAGAAAAACACACTATAAGCAATTGCTTGATCTGGAACATCTATCATGAGAAAACACGCTGTTACCAGATATTACTCCTTTGTGGTGATATTGGCAAACAAAAATCTTGACTATATTATTTCTGATCCATGCTTCTCATCTTCACCTCACCTAGCATATCAGCCAGCTTAGATACAGTATCACTGATACTCACATGAACCATATATACCGACTGTATTGGTCTGTACCAAGAGTTCATATGTATTGGGAATTGATATATACCACGATTCTATACATCCACATTCCTTTTTATGACAGTTTCGGTCCATACCAACTATGTTGGCACCTTCCATTCCATTACAAAACTGGTACAGGCTCAGACTGATATTTTAAACCTATATTAGATCCTAGCACCTAACCTCAACAGAAGCAAAGTATGCATAGGAGATAAGTCACAATCTTCTTATATTTAATGATGAATAAAGCCCCTCTAATGGAAATACCACTTTCTCAGTCAAATGCTTCATAAGATTCACTAAAAGACTTGTATCAATGTCCCATATCCTCACAATTCAATTATTTAAGACCCCTCATTTGTCCAATTCTAATATTAGTATATAAGAATAACCCATAACACCCTTATAGCCATGCCAGAAACCAAGCAAAAAGGCCTTGTCCCATCAAGATACAAGATGGGCAGATACATCTTTCAGTTGAGCAATATAGAGATGGGAATGAGAACATAAAGAAGGGAAGAACATGATAAAAAAAAGAGATACGGAACTAACAGATTTTGAAAGTAGGGACTTCTTCAACGATGGTTAGAAAGTTGAGAAGGAAAATAAAATTGCTAAGGATAATTTTGGGAGAAGGCAAAAAATAAAAGGATAAACTTGCTCTTCATTTTTTTCTCCAGAAATCATAGCCTTTCCTTTGAATATTGGAATCACCGGGTTGATGGTATTGCTGTTGAATGCCATTGGCTCTGATACCACTTGATAGAAAAAAGAGATAACTAATAGATTTTGAAAGTAAGGACTTCTTCAACGATGGTTAGAAAGTTGAGAAGGAAAATAAATTGCTAAGGATAATTTTGGGAGAAGGCAAAAATAAAAGGATAAACTTGCTCTTCAATCTCGAATGATGTCATTTACAGAGGTTTTTTTCGAAGAAGAGGTGGAGGACGTCTTGGTAAAGTTTATCAGAATCACAATGAAGGTAACAGCCAAGGTGAAAATTTTAAACCTTTTCAGTGTAATTATTGCAAGAGATATGGTCATATTGAAAGGTTTTGTCGGATAAAGAAAAGTAATGAAAAGGGTGAAATCTCTAAGCCTTTCTTTGTCATCAAATATGGCCACATTGAGCGTTTTTGTAGATTGAAAGAAAAACATGCAAATTTTGCAGAAGACATGTGAAAATTTATTTCTTGCATGCTTTACTGCAAAAGAATGTCCTAAAGAAGTTTGGTACATTAATAGTGGATGCAGCAATCATATGATAGGTCGTGCAGAGATCTTTTCTTATTTGGACAAATCTGTTACTACAAAGGTAAAAATGGGTGATGGTAATGTTCGAGAAGCTCATGGAAAAGGTACTGTCAATTGATTTCTATGGCATCAATAAAATGTTTTATATGTTCCTGACTTGAAGTCTAATTTGTTGAGTGTTTGGCAATTTTTGACTGAAGGTTATTCACTCGTTTTGAAGATTTAAGATGCCGTGTTTATGATAACACTAAGAGTTCACTTATTATTGATACCTATGATTGAAAATAAACTTTTCTCTCTAAGTCTTGATCTTGAATGTCAGCAAATGATAATGTGTTATGGCATCATAGATATGGACATTTGGGTTATCACAATTTGGAGCTTTTATCAAAAAGAAATTGGTGTATTGCCTAGAATTATGAAGAATGATCATATATGTGAGAGTTGTGTGCTTGAAAAGCATCACAAGGATGTTTTTCCAAAAGGAAAGGCTTGGCGGGCCTCAAAACCACTTGAACTGGTGCATGCAGATTTATGCGGACCAATGCAATCTCCATCCTTAGACAATAGCAAGTATTTTATTATTTTGTTGATGATTTTAGCAGAATCACATGGGTATATTTTGTTAAAGAAAGTCAGATAGCTTCTCTGTATTCAAAAAGTTTAAATGCTTTGTTGAAAAGAATAGTGGCCATGCATTAAAGGTATTGCGAACCGATAGGGTGGAGAATTTCTTTCAAAAGAATTCACTAAGATAATGGCATTCACAGGCAATTGACTGCAAGCTTCACACCACAATAAAATGGAGTAGCAGAACGAAAGAATAGGAGTCAGATGGCTGATTAAAGCAAAAGGGCTTCCTAACATTTTTGGGCCGAAGCAGTTCATACCGCTGCCTATATACTCAATCGTAGCCCCACATCTTCACTTCAAGGCATAACACCATTTGAAGCTTGGCATGGATGGAAACCAAAGGTAACTCATTTTAGATTTGGGTGTCTTTCTTATGTTCACATTCTATCTCAGAAAAGGAAAAAATTAGATGATAACAGCATGAAATGCATCTTCAAGGCTTATCGGTTTTATAATCCTATAACTCAAAGGCTTGTTGGTAGCCGGGATGTGATATTTGATGAGCAGAATGCATGGAATTGGAATGAATTACAGAATACAGCAATAGGTGGAGCTCAAGCTGAAGAAACATCAGTGGCCTTTGATGATGAAAGTGAAGATTTAACTGATCCAAATCAATCTTCACCAAGGTCAATACCTGTGCAGTCTACACTTGTGAGTTCTCCTTATTTATCATCTTCTGAATCTCCTCCAAGAAAGATAAAATCCTTGATTGATATATATGAAAGATGTCAGTTTACTTCTATTGATGAACCAAGTTGTTTTGAAGAAGCAATAAAGCACAAAGAATGTGCAAAGCTATGGATGATGAAATTTTAGCATTAATAAAAAATGGTACTTGGGAGCTCATGGATTTACCACCTAACCATGAAGCTATTGGTTTAAAATGGATATACAAAATCAATATAAAGCAGATGGATCAATCCATTTAAAGCAAGGATTGTTGCAAAGGGCTATATGCAGCGAGAAGGTATTGATTTTGCAGAAACTTATGCTCCAGTAGCTAGATCAATTAGAACAGTTTTATCTATAGCTGCTCATTATCAATGGAATGTTTTCAACTTGATGTCAAATCAGCTTTTTGAATGATTTTTGGATGAAGAAGTATATGTGTAGCTATGAAGTTGTTAATGAAGAAAAGAAGGTGTATCGATTACGGAAGGCACTTTATGGACTTAAGCAGGCACCTAGAGCATGGTATGAAAGGATTGATCAGCACTTTGTACAGAATGGCTTTCAAAGGAGCAAAAGCGAGCCCACCTTATATGTCAAGTCAAAAGGTACAAATATTCTTATGGTTTGTTTATATGTTGATGACTTGGTATATACCGGCATAGTCTGATTGCAGAATTTAAAAATAGTATGATTAAAAATTTTAAGATGTCAGATCTTGGCTTGATGAATTACTTTCTTGGTTTGGAAGTAAAACAATTTGGTGATGAAATTTTTGTCTCTCAAGAGAAGTATGTAAAAGATCTTCTTCAGAGCAATAAAAGTTTAGAAAGCCCTAATGTTCAGTATACAAAGTTATGTCCATGCCTTCATGCAAACCCCATGTCTACATCATAGCTAGAACTAGGATGCCGACCAAAGCTACATTACATACTCACAACACCGTAACATCATGATTATCATAGCATCTATTGAAGACCACAGCTTCATCTTGTTGTTTCATCATTTGTAGTTCTACCTACTCATGAGACTGAAAAAGTTTAGCAGACCTTCCCTCAATTACAACTCATTCATGATTTCATAGGATTTATGCAGAATCCAAAGACTGTCAGCTTACCACGATAAATCAAATTATCTACTACAAGACTGTGACCCAATATGCATGTATGAGCACTGAACTTTTAATACCATTACATAAAGCATGTTCTGATAGAATCTGATGAGGCCATTCTTAATCACTCAACTTGGTCAAAGTATTTGTATTCCAAGACTTCTACATGATCTATGAGTCTCCTATATAGAGATTGGAACCAAAAATTAACTACGATGCCTGCTTTCCTGAATCACACTGTAATCAATTTGTATTCCTTGAATTTTTCCCAAATTACAAGGATCCAGGTTCAATTTCATCTGTGAGAAAACCTTGATCATGAACAATTTGCACATTCACCGAGGTCATTCAAATTCCTAAATGACTCAACAAGCTAAAAGAAAAGCCCTAATGTTCAGTATACAAAGTTTGTCCATGCCTGCAAACCCCATGTCTACATCATAGAGAACTAGGATGCCGACCAAAGCTACATTACATCTCCAACACCAACATCATGATTATCATAGCATCTATTGAAGACCACCTTCATCTTGTTGTTTCATTTCATTTGTAGTTCTAACTCATACTGAAAAAGTTTAGCAGACCTTCCCTCAATTACAAATTCATGATTTCATAGGAGTATCAACTGATGATAGCTAATTATGGAGTAACAGAAGATTACAAAATTACAAAATTACTTGTCATGGCTTTAAAGTTCAAACGATATTTTACCTCTTATCACTGGGTCCAACTCCAGAATTGTCTTGACAAGGAATTAATTTAGCATCAATTGTCAAGATGATAGGCCAATAGAAATTAAGCATTTAAAGAAAATTTGGTAGGGATTTAAACAAAGTATAATTATGGAACTAAACAACTAAAGATGATTTTCACTTTAAAAAGCAATTTATCTTTCAATTCTTCACTTTGCACTGGTTTAATATTTAGAAGTAAGAAAGCATATGTATAGCACAATTTCCTAGTTCTCAAAAGTTTAATGTCGCATTTAAGATGCCACATATGTTTTTCAGATAAAAAAGGCTCCATCATCACACTCTATAAACTAGTTACAACAAGAAATTAGAATTATAGAAGACACATGTCATAGACGTTAACTTACACAGAACTCCTGCTTCAAGAGTAGAGAAGCCAAATTCCCTTAGGTACTGGCAGTGAAGTTTCAATAAATTGGTTTTCACGGTTGTAACCATATGATCTTTAAGCAGATAGCTTCAAAGTTCACTTTCATATGCAATGTGAATTAAAAGGGACTTTACAGTCAACATGTACCAAGATTGCTGATGAATAAGCTAATTGGTGAAACAATCCTTTGCAATTAATTATTGATCCCCAATCAGCCAATAACTTAACAATTAAACAATTAAATAAGCCCAAATCCATCAATAAGTTTGACACTCATTGATTAGCCTCATCAATAAAGTCATAAAAATGGATTTATAAGACCAAGTTTGAAAAATAACTGATATACTGGGAAGATAGTATGGCAAAATAGCTGGTTTTCTGCTTCAATTTCACTCCTGCTCCTTACTCCCTTCACAATGCACCAGCATATTCTACCAAAATTGACACCTTAAGATGTTGGACAAGCACCAGGTAACCTGAGATCATAAGTCCTTCATTGCCATGACTAACTTCGTCCAACTACAGTTCCTACCGCCAAATATTGCAGTCATTTTAGTAACAAACACATCAAGTATACCTAATTAACATAGGTATATTTAATTGTTTATAATATCTTATATAAGCAACTCCCAAATGCTCTTACTCACTAATTTTGCAACCACTATTGTTCTTGCTTTAGGCTAGATACTAGTCCAACAGCTAATGAATAGGGAGGTAGAAATTGACAGGTTTGTATGTTGTTGATATAAGAGCGCATTCCAAGGAACTGATCTAAAAATTAAGGAGATTTTGCACTTAGCTACCTATACCGCACAAATCCCATTATTTCACACTGGCATTCATTTCTTTGTCAACATATTTTGTGCTTTCAGTATTTGTGACTGAAAAGATAAGGACCCTTTTAAGGTAGGGTATAAGAGCATTCAACACATATAATAGTGAAGATGATATATTAATTAGGAATATAGTTGAGCTTAGTAGCAAAAGAAGTTTTCCTAAGAATAACCCCCCACTTCTGAATCTTGATCTTGTTCACATCATGACTTCCTGATATTTCCCAAAACCTTCTACATACACCTACTTAGCAACCTCAATCTAATCTTGCATTTACTTCAAGATGCCTCTCCATCCTCAGAATTGAGCATTATTTTCTAATCATGTAAATTAATAATATAATCAGTTAAGTCATTCTTTGAAGCATCGAATTAAGAATTTTTTTTTGTGTAGTCATTGTATATGTGACTTATTCATATTTAAAATAAATATTTTCAACCATATAAATGTTTCCAGGGCCTTGGAATTGAAGGCATTGTGTTTTTGTCCTTGCACCCAAAATCAATCTCATTCTTGCTTCTCGCTGGATAATGCTTAAACACAAATCAACAGCACGATATGGAAGGAAAAAAAGTCTTGATCAATTGTTCATACAATCTCCACCCAAGTGAATTTCAACCATCTACCTACATGCTATGCTAGTCTACAGAGAGGAGGGGTAGCAAGAACAATTAGCTGTCTCTTGGGATAAGAAACATCATGTAATTCCTCTCTTTCTTTATCTCTAGCAGCAGCCCCAGTACTCTGATACGGTTTAAAACATTTAAGAAACAGAAGAAAACCAAATATAACACAGAGATCTTACATTTGTGCCAAAGAAGTAAAGGCCAATCATGTTTGTCACAAGATGGTCAAGATCTGAATGACTAAATGCGCTGGTGATCAGAGTGTGCAAACGCCAGCTTTTAAAATTGTCTAGCGAAATCTGTCCATTAAAAAATCAAGAAATCAGCAGTTGAAATATCTACATACCTTTTAGGTTTGTAAAGCATGATATTTATCATTGCACCATTAAAGCAAATATTCAGCTGGTATTTTGCAACATGGAATCAAAGTATATAAGAAAGCACATAATAAAAACAACGATTGTAACTAATGTTGCTAGTGAAGTGCCGACCATAAAATTATTCCTCATAAATTTTGGGTTGGCGCTTTTCCATAAGAAGAAAACAGCAACATTAGCTCCAATCAAGCTTAGAAGGACTGCATCTGGTGTTGGCATCAAGTATCTCCTGCAAAGAGAAAGAAGCAGAGGCAAATGGCTTCGTAAGAAATACTTTAGGAAGGAAGAAAAAAAAAGACACATATAAATTGGTCTAGCGAAGATAAGCACAATAATCGAATTGTATTAACAAATCCACCCCATATAACAATAAAAAAAAATAGAAGAAGATTATTAATTCAGTTTATCAGTTATCCGCTAAGAAAAGTTGGAAGCATTTTAAGGGATGTTAGGTATTTATATGTCTTGATTTATTTGATCTCTTTTTTCCCTTTTCCTCACTTGTTTGTCTGTCCATAAGGCCAACAAGGTAAATCCTGGAGGCTTTAATTCTTCCAAATTCTAATTCGATCCCAAAGAATAGAAACCTTGAGATGTCTTCCGTGATACCTTGATCTCTTGATCTTGATCTTTGAACACCAAGGAACCAAATCAAAGGAGAGAAAACCCAAATATATTAATAGTTAATCAAACCCTAACCAGAAATTTCGCGACGACGAGAAGAGCCGGCCAGCATCGAACCCGCCCCTCCTCTGCAGCGAGACCTTCAACAAGTGCGCCCCGCCATCAAACAACCTCTCGAGTCCGCCCTTCGCCATGGCCGACTTGGCGAGGGCTTGAGACGCGAGGAAGGCGAAGGAGCCGGAAGGGAGGCGGTCGCCGGAGCGCCATGAGCGGAGGGAGTCGGGGAGGAGACGATAGAAGGGCTGGTGGTGGGGCTCGGGAAGAGAAGGGAAGGAGTAGCAGGGAGATCGAGGAGAGGTGGCGGTCGATCCTTTCCTCAGTGGTAGGGGAATGGTGTTGCTGCGGCCGGGGCTCTTCCTTCTGAGAAGGAGTTTGAGAGGGAGAAGCCCTCGCATCTCCCCAGCTTTCTAATTTTCTCTCAACTTTCTCCCTCTCTCTCTCTCTCCCTCTCTCTCTGGACTTGGTAACGAAAAAGGTTGCGCAGGGATTTGATTCTTCGCTTGGGGGCGTAGGTTTGAGGATTCTCATGGCCATGAGATATTTTCATTTTGCTGCATGAATGAGTCCCACTGCCCTCTACTCGACATAACGGCACTGCCATGGAACATGGTTAGCTTTCAATGGAACTAATTCCACATACAAATCCAGCGGCGCTGATTGCTTTTGAATGCATGCATGCATGCATGCCATTTTTGATGAAATGCCAATTTCTTGGGCAAAAAGATTTGTTGCATGCGTCAATGCGATCACAATTCATGGACCTGTACATGTCCATCATCATCTATGCAGGAGTCTTGATGTGCCAATGAATTGTGAATGGATAACCTACTCCACACTATGAAATGCATGCAATTTTGATCAAGTGGGACTCGTTGGGCAGATGTTTGTTGCGTGTTGCCATTCTCCGTCAAAGTGAAACACATGAATCCTTACGTGCCAAAGCCTGAAAATTTTGGACAGCAACGTAATGCATGGCAACCAGTCTATCAATGGCTAAAGAATTGTGACACGCGATGCAATTTTTTATTCACCGTGGCTCTACTCCTGGGACGACGCTGAAGGTTGACGTGCCAGACCAACGCCAATTGCGCGTCGCCGACCACCGGAGATATGCTACCGTCAGCGTCTCAACTGCCGTGTTATTGTCGCGAAGATCATTAGATTAATGTTGTTTGTTTCCTCTACACTGCATTGATTTGGATTTGGATCTAAAAAGCCAAATTTCCAATGGTTTTAAGCTTAAAGACAGGCGGAAACAAGTACACTTGCATTGGGCCGTGCCGGGGCCTGGGTTGAACTTGGGGATTGGGTTGTGCCGGACCCAGCCCAGCCCAGACCTATTAGGCTACAAGGAAAAGTTTTTGTACATCGTCCCCGGTGCAGCAAGTCCTACGTGGGCTACACCACCTCTCCTGATTGATCCATATGGATCCTATGTGGATGACGTGCCGGACGGTATGGCTCTGCTACGATGTTACGTTCGGAATGTGACGGCCATGAAAAGCGCTTCGCTTTTTTTTTAAATTAATATGCAAACGAAAATGTCATTTTCCTCCAGCCTACTTCTATCGCCATTTTTTCTTGGATTTCATCTGTGCAAGAAAAACTCTTTCTTCCCCTTCGCTCTGGCTTTCGGATGCTAAGGAATCAGTCCAAGGCTTGAGCACGATCCTACGCCCTCACTCTGATAGTCCGGTCGAAAGAAAATATTTCAGCTACTGGAGTCATTGTACAAAAACCTCTGGAGAAAATGTCATTCGTAGCAGGAAGTAAAAAGTCCTTGCTCCCACTTTTTGTAAAGCTCCTTTATTACACTAACTGTTTTTTATCGTTAGAGGAAGTTAATGTGTGACCAACCGTTTAATGCACGGGTAACTTCCTTAGAGTTTAGTGTTTTGTAGCACGAATGTCGTACTCTTTTAACTAGGATGTTATAACTTATGAACTGGAGTGTCGTCAAAGCGTTTCAATAGCCATAAAAGCTACGACACCCCAGATTTACTGTTAAGACACCGTGGAGAAATGCCTATGACACTCGTGCTTAAAACTGACCATAGAGAGAAGCCCCGTGACAACCCTGAAGGAATTTGGCCGAAAATACTTCACGACACCCCAGTTGAAACCTTACGATACTCTATCACCAATGCTACGACACCCGTGCTTATAACTGACCACGGAGAGAATCCCCGACACCCTAGGAGGAATTCGGCCGAAAATCCTTCGCGACACCCCAGTTGAAACCTCACGACACCCTAGCACCAATGTCACGATACCCGTGCTTAAAACTGACCATGGAGAGAAGCCCCGCGACACCGCAGGAGAAAATCTGTCGAATATCCTTCGCGACACCCCAGTTTAACCCTTACGATACCCTAGCACCAATGCTACGACACCCGTGCTTATATCTGACCATGGAGAGAATCCCCTCAGTTCAAACATCACGACACCCCAGCGACAACTCCTACGACACCAGTGCTTATAACCTTACGATGCCCAAGGAGGAATTCGGCCAGAAATCATTCGTGACACCGCAGTTGAAACGTTACGACACCCTAGCGGCAACGCTACGACACCCATGCTTATAACCTTCGCGATCTTTGTTTGTTGCTTTCTGAGGTGCCGTATTTTGTTCTCTGGGGTGTCTTTAACTGCTAAATGGTGTGTCGCAAGGTTTTCACTGACCCTGGAGAGAAGGCCCGTGACCCCCCAAGAGGAATTCGCCCGAAAATCTTCTTGACACCTAGTTGAAACGTGACGACACCCTAGCGACAACGCTATGGTACCCGTGATTATAACCTTCGCAATCTTCGTTTGTTGCTTTCCGGGGTGTCGTAGGTTGTTCTCTAGGTTGTCTTTAACTGCTAAGGGGGGTGTCGTTATTTTTAATATGGGGTGTCATAAGTTTTCATAGGGTGTCGTTAGTTTCTGCCTGAACATTTTCAGCTACGGTGTCGTAATATCTGAACCTTGGTGTCGTTAGGCCCTTCCTCAATGTGTTATGAATTGGTGTCGTAATTTTACAGCTTCGGTGTCGTTTTTTATAAACTGGGGTGTCGTGATTTCTAAATTTAGATCATACATGGCATGTATTCCTAGTATCTGAGGTTCAATCATAATTATATTTCTTCAAGTAAGGTGTTGTATTGTTTTAACCTTCGTGTCCTAATCCTTTGTCAGGATATATTGACAACTAAATCAATGGATATCATTGTTCATAACTGTGTGCCTATATTTCCACAGACAATGCTGAAATTATAGATCGGAAAGAAATCGATAACACTCCCGACCGTGCACCTTCACCTATCGCTCCAAATGCAGGGGATGATACTGTAGTTCCTCAAACTGGAATGGAATTCAATTCAGCAGATGATGTATATACTTTCTACAATGGATACGTGAAAAGAGTTGGTTTTGGAATCACAACAGTGTGTAGCAGGGCCAACAACAAAAAACAACTTTGCTTCAAGCACCTGGCGTGTTGGAGGCAAGGAAAATCTAGAAAAACAGAGAAGAGTATGAATCATAGGGATACTGGGAAAGTTGATGTATGGCATCCATAAAAGCAAGACTGAATGCTACAAGTGGTAAGTAGATATTGGTTGAGGTTTCTCTAGAATATAACCATGGGATGTCCATAACATCAACTGGTTATCTACGGTCGCATAGGAGGATCAGCACACCAGAGAAGGCAGAGATCAGCAATTTACATGCTGTGAATGTTCCAACAACTCAGATATACTCTGCCATAGCAAGGAGAAAAGGGGGTAGAAGACAATTGAATTTCACCGAAAAGGATGCTCGTAATTTCATTTGTCGCGAACGTCAGTCTAAGCTGAAAGAAGGAGATGCTC
The DNA here is from genome assembly GCA_900491605.1 of Calamus simplicifolius. Lineage (NCBI taxonomy): Eukaryota > Viridiplantae > Streptophyta > Magnoliopsida > Arecales > Arecaceae > Calamus > Calamus simplicifolius. The sequence goes on along the minus strand of UESW01004137.1, from coordinate 968,121 downwards.
AATCGATGGTAGTTCATTTCACCGAAATGCAACTCAGAAATCCCAATTTCTTCTATACCTTAGACCTCAATGATAATGGTCATCTGAGGTCTATCTTCTGGATTCATCCAAGGTCAAGATTGGCATGCACATACTTCGGTGATGTTCTAAGCTTTGACTCAACCTACTTGACAAACAGATATCAAATGCCTTTTTGTCCATTCGTCGGGGTCAACCATCATGGACAGTCCATCTTGCTTGGTTGCGCATTGTTATCTGATGAGAGTACTGAGACATATAAATGGGTTTTTCAGGCATGGCTGGATGCAAATGGTGGTCAAGCACCTATTGCCATAATAATTGACCAAGATAAGGCAATCGAGACTGCTGTCAAAGAAGTTTTTCCTAACACACGACATCAATTTTATCTTTGGCATATATTGAAGAAGATACCTGAAAAGATTGGCCACATTTGCACAGCAAATCCTAAGTTTATGGTTGATTTCGATGAGGCGATATATGATTCATTGATCATACAGTCATTCAAGGAAAGGTGGGCACATGTTATGGAGAAATATAAAGAATGCAAGTCTATAATTGGTTCAATGTCCTTTATGAATGTCGGGATAAATGGTCCCAGTTTACCTAAAGGATACATTCTTCGCAGGTTTGTAAGTCATTGTCTTTGGTTCATGTTCGTGTTCAATGCTTTTTTTATTGATAAAATTATGAACAGGGATGTCATTTTCACAAAGGAGCGAGGGCATAAATCACTTCTTTGATGGGTTTATAAATTCAAGACTACACTAGGAGTTCATAGGTAAGTACGAAGATGCCTTGGAAAAAAGGTGAGGCCGAAAATGAGGAAGATAATAGGACATTGCAAACAATTGTTTTCCTAAAGACATCATCACCTTTTGAGAGACAAGCTGCAGGAAGGTATACAAGGCGCAATTTCAAAAAATTTCAGAATGAGATCCTTGAAATGGCTGCATCAAATACTAAATTGATCAAGGAAGCTAGCAACTGTTGTGTATTTCTGTAAAGTCGTACGAAAGGATTGGAATCGACAAGGAGATGATCAAAGATTATATCGTGTCATACGATAGAAATATTAAGGATATCCAATGCCATGCCGATCCTTTCAGTTCAAGGGGTACCTGCGTAGGCATGCCTTGTTGGTTCTTCATCAAAGTGACGTATTTCATTTACCAGATAAATACTTCTTGAAGAGATGATGCAAAAACATCAAATACTAATTCGATGAATTCGACTACAATACTGAAGGTTATGATAAAAGCACATGAAAATCACGGTACGCATGACAATTTTTTAATTGAAATGTCTTAATATATATTTTCGATAATATTATGTTATTGATTGTAGATATAGTTTGCTGAGTCATCAGATGATAAAGCTCGCAGAGATAGCCTCCATGTCTGAAGATGCATTTAATTTAGTGATGGATGGTCTAACACCTATATTCAAAATTGTCGTGGATGCCAACTGCGCAGCTAAGCCAGGTACAGAGCTTGTAATTCAAGATCATGAACAAATTAGGACGAAAGGTCACCCAAGAGAGAATAGATTAAAGAGTGGAGTCGAGAAGAAGTCAAAAAGATTAAGAAAAATCTGGTCAAGGCAACCGTTGACGCTCCATAAATGCAAAATAAAATAAGAGCTGCTTCAAGCAACGGCAGACTTGTATGCAGCCAATAAACACCAGAGAGGTCAAGGAAAGAATTGTACCACCTTTCGAAACTTTGATGGATGAATTTGATGCTTATGTATTGAGTCAACTTACACAGGAGCATATATAAAACACGGGTATTGTAACTTTCTAATTAGGGTGTCTTGGTCGCAAATGAAGTGCTTTCTAATTATGGTGTTTTTTTCAGTCAAATGAAGTGCTCATCTCGTCTGTCAAGAAGATTTGATATTTATGAATACGCTTGCACTGTTACGACACCGAAGCTCTGGGCTAACGACATCTCAGTACTCATGAAAGGACATCAAGCTTTAGCGCGACGACACCCCAACTCTGGGCTAACGACTCCCTAGCTCTACCGCGGCGACACCCGAAAGGCAAAATCCTATGACATCCCAGTACTCATGAAAGGACACCGAAGCTTTTAGCGCAATGACACCCCAGCTCTGGGCTAACGACTCTCTAGCCCACGGTGACACCTGAAAGGCGAAATCCTACGACATCCCAGTACTCACGAAAGGACACCGAAGCTTTTAGCGCGATGACACCCCAGCTCTGGGCTAACAACTCCCTAGCTCAACCGCGGCAACACTCGAAAGGCGAAATCCTACGACATCCCAGTACTCACGAAAGCACACCGAAGCTTTTAACGCGACGACACCCCAGCTCTGGGCTAACGACTCCCTAGCTCTACTGCGGCGACACTCGAAAGGCAAAATCCTACGACATCCTAGTACTCACGAAAGGACACCGAAGCTTTTAGCGCAACGACACCCCAGCTCTGGGCTAACGACTCCCTAGCTCTACCGCAACGACACCCGAAAGGCGGAAGGCAAAATCGTACGACACTGAAGCTTTTAGCGCGACGACATCCCAGCTCTGGGCTAACGACTCCCTAGCTCTACCATGGCGACACCCGAAAGGCGAAATCCTACGACATCCCAATACTCACGAAAGGACAACAAAGCTTTTAACGCGATGACACCCAAGCTCTGGGCTAATGACTCCCTAGTTCTACCGCGACGACACTCGAAAGGCGGAAGGCAAAATCGTACGACACCTAAGCTTTTAGCGCGACGACACCCCAGCTATGGGCTAACGACTCCCTAACTCTACCGCGATGACACCCGAAAGGCGGAAGGCAAAATCATACGACACCGAAGCTTTAGTGCAATGACACCTCAGCTTTGGGCTAACGACTCCCTAGTTCTACCGCGGCGATACCCGAAAGGCAAAATCCTATGACATCTCAGTACTCACAAAAGGACACCGAAGCTTTTAGCGCGACGATACCCAAGCTCTAGGCTAACGACTCCCTAGTTCTACCATGATGACATCCTAAAGGCGGAAGGCAAAATCGTACGACACCGAAGCTTTTAGCGCGATAACCCCAGTGCTCAATTTACGACATTCTAGTGTTCAATTTACGACATCATATATGAAAACTTAAAAAATTATGAAGTATAAAAGGCATAAATACGAATAAATCGAGGACACCCCTGTTCTCAATATAAAATTTTTGCATTTGTATTAAATCTGAAACAGTGTTAATATGAATAAATTACATTAAATTTTTATTCAAAGAAGAAATAAAAAATTAAGAACATTTTTTGACAAGGTCGCTGATCTTTTGGTTCAGGCCCTCTCTCAATATCGTCGTAGCTAATTATCGCCGATAATCTCTGACTTCCTCATCCATGAAATCCATCTTCATATCAGGATTATCCCATCGAGCAAGATATTCCATGTATATCAGACAGTATAGGCCGCAATCCAGCGATCCGGCGGTTGGCTTGGGCAATCTAAAATCCTTCCATCGGCCAAGTCATCGCATCCTCCTTATCGCAGTAGATATGGAATATGTGGCCAAGAATTGTATGTCATTTCTTTGCATTGGCCTTGTACTTGGTGTTGTGTTTTAATGAATTCAGGTGCATGAACACCTTTCTTTCCATGTCGACAGCAACCAAATGCAAGTGCGAGTTATCGGAGTTTATTATGGTGAAAAGAAATCGGAATTGGGCCTTATCTTCATCAAATACATTGTCAAATATCGAGGCCCCTGATGTTCCAGCGAGTTCATGAGCAGGTGATGAAGAAGTCAGACACAGAGCGGATACAAAAATTGATGCAAATATGCACTTATGGTATCGGTCCGGATGCTCTGTCCAGTTGCGCATCAAAAACTCCTAGTCGGCATCAATTATCTGCCAATGCAATGTAAACTGATTAATATAATTCTAAAATCAACAACTAGAAAAGGTTTCTTGATATACTTACATCATCTATTATCATTTCATTGTTAATGAGATCTTGAAGACTTTTCCTTGTTACAATGCCACCTAACATATTGGTGTATGATAGAGATATAGACTAAAAGATATGCTTTATGTTATGTCTTTATATTTTAATGAGAATTCATTTTGAGTAATGTATGCCATTTACTATATATGTGCATGTGTCTAGTATTTACAAAGAGTATTTGATCTAGTGTGTAGAGTACGGCTTACACACAGAAGACTAGATCATTGGTTCTTTTGGAATACAAGTTTATTGTTCACAGTTTTAGATGGAATTGACACACCATCAGTAGAACTGTAGCACAAATTTTAGTAGGTCTGTCTTGACTACGGGAAATGGTTTATTCTAACTATTTGTGCTAGTATACTTTGTGTGTATTGAACAGGACCCAGTTGAGTTAATTATTTTATCTGACTTTATAAAATAATTAAACCTCATGAATATTATGATTACTTCTGCTCTTAATCCGAATTCTATTTCTAGACACGTGTATGTAGTGATTATTGCTTTGATTACACATAGAGTGAGATTCTATATGAGTCAATAAACTCAGTGGTTGGGCAATAACATTATATATATGTGAATATTAATAATTAAAGGAAACCACGTCCTGATAAATTGGATTGATGATATCCCCTTGAGAAAGCTTATAAGTTTTGATTGTATCAAATCTTGCAAGTGGATTTTGAATCCGATACATCAAATAAGTTAAGTGGATAGGTCTCAAGGATAATAAAAGCCAATTAAATTATATTATCATTAATTAAATTTAATTGGTGGATATCTGTAATTTTATGTAGGGAGATAATAAGTATTTAATATTAAAGGCTCGAAAATAAAAATTCAAATATGATTAGAAGTACAATTATAATTCTTTAGTGGAATGAATTGTAATTTACGTAATTAAATCCTAACCCGAGTAGGATTGGGAGATTTAATTACGTGGAAGTCCTTTTCATATTTGCCTATTGGTCCCTGTTGTAGCCCTATAAATACCCTCTCAGTTGGTTGCTAGGGAGAACGTTTTTTGGAGAAAGAAAAACAAGAAACCCTAGGACGGCCAAGAGATCCCACCATCTTGTGAGAGAAAGAAGGTATTTTCGGAATACGGCGGAAGGCTAAAGGTTGAGGTCGAGCAATCGAATCAAAGTGATCGAAAGTTCAAATCTGAAGGTATGATCTTGTACTCTTAGATTAGAATGGTAAATTTTTTTTGTATTACTCATATACACTATAGCCGCGATCTTGGGGGAATTCCGCATTCCCCAACAGTGTAGATGATCTTGTCGGTTAGTCGTTCGCTCAAAAAAAATTTTATAATAATTTGATCATCTTCGACCGTTGTGTTGGGGCTTTGACGTGCCCACTGTCTTCGCCGACTTTTTAGGACGGGTTGTCTCATAACAATCTCCGACCTTGGATGTCTTATGCTTCCTCAGCTCTTTTTTAACCCTCTTAACAAGCGAAGGCACTCCAACGATTTCTATGTCCATATCATCACCCTTTGGCGCAGGGATGCCAAATTTATTATCGGATTTGGACTCCTCTTGGCCCTCCATAGAATGCCCCTCCCCCTCTCCTCCTCTTTATTTTCATTCCCATGCTCTGTTTTATCATCCAATGAATCCCCCTCCAATCTCTTCTCCTCTGCTTTTGCATTCCCCGTCTCAGTTGAACACTCGGATGAATGGTCCTCCTCCATCTTCTTCTCCTCAGTATTTCCATTACCAGGCTCGTGGAGGATCAACTCCATGGAATGCCCCTCCTCTATTTTTCCGTCTCCCTTGTCCTCCTCATTTCTTGCATTACTTTCCTTTCTGAGCAGTGAACTGAGGAGGCTCTCAGCAATGGACAACTTGTGCCTGACATCGTCGAGTTGATCCTTAACGCACTCCAATTCAGTCCTCAACTCGGCACATCCTGCGCAGCTATCTGTTGGTTGAGGAGATGCTACTGTCTGCTAAGTGAGAAGCCAGCGCTCTTCTGACAGTGGTACAGTAGCTCCCTCCATCTACAAAGCAAGATGATAACAAATTAATATTAAGTGAAAATATTGACACCTTAAGTTGAAAAATATGGTCAGAGCAATGGAGCAATGTATTAGCTTACCAAGTCGTGAGGCTGCAAGTTGGCAACCCGAACCGACTGGATCTTCATTTGGTGGTCATACCACTTCAACAGTCGAGGCAGTTTATCGGGATATGCTAGTGCTCGCATTGATGTATGCTCGAGGAACCATGCCTGAACATGATATTTTTTAGATATTAAATAATGTAATATTAACAAAGAAATTATACTAAGAACACTATTTCTGCATCTCAATAATCCTTACCACCAGTGCTGCCGAGCATCCGAACAGGGTAAGCTACCTCCTAACTTTTTTTGCATTCTTTGAGTGGACCGGCTCCTCGGAACGCAAGCAAGCAGCTATTTCTGGGAGAGCCAGAACAATCAACTCATTCAATGCCGAAGCCCAGTCGATACTATCCAGTTGACTTAAGTCATCCAAGTGCTGGATGAGATACCGTGGACATCTCTGATTAGACTTTGGAGCGAAAAATATGGCCAACATGTAGGCGATCCAAAGTTGAATGGTGTTCTCGACATCCTCCTGTGCCTTAGATGATCGGAGTTGAAATATTAATAATGCGTGTCGTAGCACAATGATTTAAACACCTTAATTTCACTATTAAGATAGCGAGAGTAAGGGATCGATTCCACAGGGACTTTAGCGATTATCTTGAAATATTTTTATAAATTTAACTAAATAGATAACTAAGTAGATAATTAATAGTGCAAAATAATAGATATGGTTTATCTTATTAGAGCACGGCTCGTACCCATAGATTACGGCCCGTCTCTTTTAAGAATAAATCAGTCTAAATTATCTTCACTTAAATAAAATTTAATAATAATTTAACATGAATAAAACTTTATTTCATATTAATTAAAAAGTTATGACATTAAGAAGGCAACAAATTGCAATAAATTTCTGAACCGAATAGGAGACAAGTTGAACCGAGTTCTTCCTCTATCTCCAAGCCACGACACGAACAGAGTTTCACACCACGTCTTCTGAGAACAGAGCAATGGAACTCCTGGGAACAGCAACCTCCACGGAAGGAACTCACAGATGCAGTGCCTGGAACGTCTTCTCCAAACCTCGAACGGATCCTTACGAACAACGAACGGAGCCTCCACTGCTACTCCCCAATGCCCACGGATGCAGCGCCTGGACTCCACTCTTGGACTCCACGAAACCAGAGAAGAGATCTCCTGGATGCAGCTTTTCAAATGACTGAAATAGAGCTTCAAACGGCTGGAACAGAGCACCTAGGACTCCAATCCACGGATGAACACCGCCCCCAAAACTCCTCCCGATTGCTCTCCCTCCTATGCTATTTATAGAATTCCATATGCGGCCTTGACGCGGAGAGGACGCGGAGAAGAATCCGTTTTAAAATAGAGACGATGCAGCGTAAGCAGAGGACGCAGAAGCCACAAAAAAATCTGGATAAATCCTCTATAAAATTTAAATTCCCTCTAAATGAATTTAATTCTATCAATTTGATAACTTTCAATCTAATCTATTCCTTAATTGGTGGAGGAAACGGTTAGAAATTGAATGGAGAAGAATCGGTGGAAAATAGAGAACTCGCTGAGAAAACGATGAAGTCGGCACTTGGTTTGCCAACTTCACTTTAAAATCCATGCTAAAACAGATAAATCAATGAAAAATCAATTTCGAGCTCATCTTAAATCCGATTTGGGTGACGTTTGCATCATTAAATCCCTAAAATCAAGCTCTTTAAGTTGATAAGATTTTATCTAAAATATTATATAAAATATTAAAATATTAAATAATAATACGTTAAATTATTAATTAATAGGTTTAATGATAATTATTTATGCATTTATCACTCCCCCCACTTGAATCTTACTCATCCTCGAGCAAATCAGAAATTTAGAAATATGTACCAAGTTATTCCAAGAATTGATAGTTATCTTATAGTTCTTTTTTTTTTAATTTTTTTTTAAATCATAAGGGAAGTACTTCATTGAATTATTATGTTTTTTTTTTAGTGATAAAGTGTAGTCCATAAGAATTTATAGACATCTTTCTTCATCAACTTTTCACTTCTCTGATTAAGTCTTCTAACTTAATTTGAGTTGGGTGTAATGTCTTTTGTAATTTGGTTATTTATTTATTTATTTATATGTAAAATCAGTGCAATGTCCTAACCCTTTGCTTTCTAATTAACCCTTGTAATGAGCTTTAGGCCAATGGCTCCCAAACCAGTTGGTTTTAGGGCATTAGGTATAAAATACCCCTCGAACTTACTTACTCGAGTTAAAAAGGCTTTAGGTAGGACTGACTCTATTTAGGTTCTTTTACATTCCCACCTTTTTATGTGAACAACATCACTTTCTTAGGTGATGGGGTTATTTGCTGAACAATTGAGCTGACTTGCTCAGTCAAATGTATCTTTTTTGGTATTTGTGTCTTGGCTTTCCGTTTTTGTGTGCATAGATCCTTCAAAAATTTGGCATAAGCTGGAACTTGCTTGATAGCATCGAGAAGAGGTAAGTTTATTTGGACTTGCTTAAATAACTCAAGCATCTCATTCATTTTTATATTCTTCTTATCTGAAGGCAAAGGAGATTCTAAAGCACTAGGGAATGGGGCTTTAGGTATGATTGCTTGATCATTGAATTCCTTTTCTTTTTCATTTCTTCTCTCTTCTGGTTTAGCCACTTCTAATTTCTGGGTTGGTTCAGGTGGGTTCAATGTTTTCCACTTCTGAGAGTCATGACTGATTTAGCATGTTCTGGGAATTTGTCAGGACTATTGGAACCTCAGCCATGAATTGTCCTTTCGGGTTATCGATAGGCTGACTAGGTAACTTACCCTCCTCCCTTCTACTGAATGCTGTGGCTAATTGACCTATCTGAGTTTCTAGTTTTGCAATAGATTGTGTGTGGGAGTGAAGGATTTGAGTATTCATTTCTAGCCCTTTCAATGCTTGTAACACTTTGTCTTCAAAAGTAGGCTGATTATTCGGTGGAGGTTGTGGGATGTTTGGATATTGTGAATATGGCATGTTTCTAAAATTGGTTTCTTGGTAATTAGGTCTGATCGATGAATTGGTTACAGGTTGAGGTTTCCAAGAAAAATTTGGGTGATTTCGCCAGCCAGGATTGTAAGTATTTGAAAATGGATCATTTCCTGTTCTAGGAGCTAATCGGGTTTGGGCTTGGTGGGCTTGCTCTTGAACAAGTTCAGGAAATTGGTATGCAGCTGGACATTCACCTATAGAATGGGTTGGACTCGAACAAATTATGCAGACCTCATGTAATTGAGTAGATGGGGAAGAGATGTTTCCAACTTGTAGAATCCGGTCAAGTTTATGGGATAATTCATCTACCTTAGTATAGATATCTGTAGAATGACCTATTTCATATATTCCACCTCTTTTAGGTTCTACGGGAGGGTCTCGACGAGCAACTGACATATGATGTAATGAATTCTCACTCAATGTCTCAAAGAGTTGCCAAGCCTCATGTTCATTTTTTAACATAAATGTCCCACCACATGAAGCATCAACCATTTGCCTATGCTTTTCTGATAATCCATCATAAAAGCACTGAACCAGTTGCCATTTGGGTATAGCATGATGTGGACATTTTCTAATTAGTTCTTTGAATCTCTCCCATGTCTCATGGAACATTTCTCCATCTGTCTGGGAAAAACTTGTTATGGCTTTTCTAATTTGATTCGTTTTTCCTATAGGAAAATATTTCTTAAGAAATTCTCTCTGAAGATGATCCCAAGTTGAAATTATAACAGTGTCTAATGAATTTAACCAATACTTGGCTTTATCTTTTAGGGAAAAAGGGAATAACTTAAGCCTAAGTGCATCATCGAGAAATTTTGAATCTTGACAGTTGAGCAAATTTCCAAGAATTCATCTAAGTGTTTGTAGGGATCCTCATTGTAAGTCCATAGAAAGATGGTAACATTTGGATTACACTTGACTTAATTTCATATTGGGCAGCCTCTACTGGAGGCACTTGAATGCAGGGAGAGTAGGTATACCTTGAAGGAGTGAAATACTCTTTCAACTGTCGTGGTTGATTATTTTCGTTATTAGATCCATAATTCTGAGTCTGTTTGCTCTAATAGTTCTTTCTATCTCAGGATCTAAGGGTATAAGGTTGGGTTGCAACGATCGGCGACCAAGCATACACCCTACCAATGACTCTAAAGCAAATAGTTATATTTATTTATTTATTTATTATTTTTTGTAATTAAGTTTCTAATTTCCTAATAAATTATGAGATGTCAATAAAAAAATTTTGAGTTTTGTAGAAAATAAATTCACCTAAGTCAATCTATAAAATAATTATTTTATTTATATTTTTATTTTTATTTTTATAATTTTTTTTCCTTAAATTAATTATATTTTATGGAAGATGTCTTAGGGTTTTCTTTTAGGTTTTTTTTTAAAGTTAATTAAAAGAAAAATTTGATTAGGTTAAAATTGGATTTGTGGCAAAAAGGAAAGTAATAATTTTTTATTTTTTTATGTTAAAAAGAAAATATGCAATTCTAACAATTAAGGAAATAAAATAAAGCAGCAATAACTATTCAAAAATTAAGAGAAAATTAATCTAATTTTTTTATATTTTTATTATTTTTAATTTTTTTTAATTTTTTTAATTTTTTTTTCAAAATAACACACTTAAGTCCCCGCAACGGCGCCAAAAATCTGATGCGTGTCGTAGCGCAACGATTTAAACACCTTAATTTCACTATTAGATAGCGAGAGTAAGGGATCGATTCCACAGGGACTTTAGCGATTATCTTGAAATATTTTATAAATTTAACTAAATAGATAACTAAGTAGATAATTAATAGTGCAAAATAATAAGATATGGTTTATCTTATTAGAGCACGGCTCGTACCCGTAGATCACGGTCCGTCTCTTTTAAGAATAAATCAGTCTAAATTATTTCACTTAAATAAAATTTAATAATAATTTAACATGAATAAAACTTTATTTCATATTAATTAAAAAGTTATGACATCAAGAAGGCAACAAATTGTAATAAATTTCTAAACCGAATAGGAGACAAGTTGAACCGAGTTCTTCCTCTGTCTCCAAGCCATGGCACGAACAGAGTTTCACGCCACGTCTTCTGAGAACAGAGCAATGGAACTCCTGGGAACAGCAACCTCCACGGAAGGAACTCACAGATGCAGTGCCTGGAACGTCTTCTCCAAACCTCGAACGGATGCTTACGAACAACGAACGGAGCCTCCACTGCTACTCCCCAACGCCCACGGATGCAGCGCCTGGACTCCACGAAACCAGAGAAGAGATCTCCTGGATGCAGCTTTTCAAATGACTGAAATAGAGCTTCAAACGGCTGGAACAGAGCACCTAGGACTCCAATCCACGGATGAACACCGCCCCCAAAACTCCCTCCCGATTGCTCTCCCTCCTATGCTATTTATAGAATTCCATATGCGGCCTTGACGCGGAGAGGACGCGGAGAAGAATCCGTTTTAAAATAGAGACGACGCAGCGGAAGCAGAGGACGCGGAAGCCACAAAAAAATCTGGATAAATCCTCTATAAAATTCAAATTCCCTTTAAATGAATTTAATTCTATCAATTTGATAACTTCCAATCTAATCTATTCCTTAATTGGTGGAGGAAACTGTTAGAAATTGAATGGAAAAGAATCGGTGGAAAACAGAGAACTCTGAGAAAACGATGAAGTCGGCACTTGGTTTGCCGACTTCACTTTAAAATCCGTGCTAAAACAGATAAATCAATGAAAAATCAATTTCGAGCTCATCTTAAATCCGATTTGGGTGCCGTTTGCATCGTTAAATCCCTAAAATCAAGCTCTTTAAGTTGATAAGATTTTATCTAAAATATTATATAAAATATTAAAATATTAAATAATAATAAGTATGTTAAATTATTAATTAATAGGTTTAATGATAATTATTTATGCATTTATCACTTAACTTCTCCAAACCTTCTTGATGAAGATCTAAACCCTGGCCAAAACATCTGAACAACCTTCCGTTGAATAATTGGCTGGACGTGTCGATCTTCTTCCCATGAGCTGGGAAGACCCAGAATGAGTGCGACTTCGTCGGCACTGAATAAAACTGGCTTTCCGCAGAAAATGAACTCGTTGCCTTCATTGTGACATATTATGATGTCTGCTAGCAGTCGCCCGTCGACTGTGAACGTCTGCATGTCGACGAAGGCAACAAATGGGGTCCTTCGAATAAGTTTTGTATACCGTCTAGTGAACCCCATCTTCCAAACCTTCTGAACGTATACGGTCAGCCTGCAACTATTCTTAAACAGCTGGGAAGCCTTCACTGGGGGACTGGAACAATTTTCATGTCAACTGAAATAGGGGGTAAGACATAAGAAATACTTGTCAGCTGGGTGCCATTATGTATGTAACTAGGGTGTCATGAAATTTTAAGAGAGGATGTCATAATATTTTAACATAGGGATAAACATACCTGAAGGAGCTGCATCCTCATTTGAATGAAGAATGATGTCCTTGCTTTGTTCCGCCATTTTCTCCTTTTGGTTCTTCCTTGTTCGCGGTCTTCATCCACAAACGAAAGCACTCATCTCCATAAATGAAGTAGATGGAAGAAAGAACTATGGAAGAAATTTAGGACACCAGTGGCTTCTCGAGCAAGAAACGAAGGATGGCTTCTCGAGCAACAAACGAAGGACCTCTAGGGTTTAGAAATTTTTTTATGCCGACCTCAGAGAAATATGAAAGGACACCAGGATCGCCATGATCACATCACACTGATACGCAAACCCGTAGGAACTGGCCACGTTTTGCAACTTTCTTGAAAAGATAGCATAGCTGAGTTACTATGGTGTCGTCGAATTACAACTAGGGTGACGTCAAAATTTCTGCCTTGTTCAAATATATCATAGTGGTGTCATAAGTTTATAATGAGGGTGTCATAAAGTTTTAACTGGGGTGTCGAGAACGGGTGTCACGAGGATTCTCTCCATGGTCAGTTATAAGCACGGGTGTCGTAAGCACGGGTGTCGTAGCATTGGTGCTAGGGTGTCGTGAGGTTTTAACTGGGGTGTCGCGAAGGATTTTCGGCCAAATTCCTCCTGGGGTGTCACGGGGATTCTCTCCGTGGTCAGTTATAAGCACAGGTGTCATCGCCTTAAAGCTAGGGTGTCGTGAGATTTCAACTGGGGTGTCGCGAAAGATTTTCGGCCGAATTCAACTGGGGTGTCGCGAAGCATTGGTACTAGGGTGTCGCAGTATTTGGCTTCCCCACACTCTCTTCAGTAATGGTTTCTGTTCACAAGGGGGGCGAATTCCTCCTGGGGTGTCGCGGAGATTCTCTCCGTGGTCAGTTATAAGCACAGGTGTCGTCGCCTTAAAGCTAGGGTGTCGTGAGATTTCAACTGGGGTGTCGCGAAGGATTTTTGGCCGAATTCAACTGGGGTGTCACAAAGCATTGGTACTAGGGTATCACAGTATTTGGCTTCCCCACACTCTCTTCAGTAATGGTTTCTGTTCACGAGGGGGGCGAATTCCTCCTAGGGTGTCGCGGGGATTCTCTCTGTGGCCAGTTTTAAGCACGGATGTCGTAGCATTGGTGCTAGGGTGTCGTGAGGTTTCAACTGGGGTGTCGCAAAGCATTGGTACTAGGGTGTCACAGTATTTGGTTTCCCCATACTCTCTTCAATAATGGTTTCTGTTTACGAGGGGGGCGCAACCTTTCGTTTACTGTGAGCGCCCACTGAGATGGTGGCATGTGGCGAGTTTCCACGATAGGGGCGTCGGAGCTGAAGGCTCGGGCAATCGAAACACCCGCCACGAGTAGCTTAAATATGGATGGGGAAATGCCATCGTTAATCACCTTTTCAGCTGATCTTTCAAAATTTTTGGATACTGAGATGGCTTCTAGAGGCGAGGGGCGATCGACTGGCCCCCATGGGAACCGCCACACAACGGTCACCGTCGATGCGGAGGTCTTCGCGTCATCGCTCGCAAACCACGAGCAACTCCAAAAGGCGGCCGAGCAATACCTGGCCATTTCAACGAGAGATCGAGCTCCTGCGTCGGGCCAACAGCCGGCTGAAGGGGCAAGTAGCATCCCTCCAGCGGAAGATTGCCGAGTTAGCCCCGCAGCGTGGGGGGAGCTCGGTAGTGCCCGGAGAAGATGACAAGCCCCAATGAGGGCTCCTGTACTTTTTCTTTTCTTTTCTTCTTGTCTTTTCTTTGTGTGATGAATAAAAATAAATTTTAGTAACTTTTGTGTTTGCTGTCATTCGCTCTTATCATGTGAACCTTCCCAAACGGATCATCCTTCTGGGGGGTCTTTGGTGATCTTGACGAGGCTAAGGTGTAGCGTCCCTGAGATAAGTGGAACTCATAAGTTCCAGCCGGAGTGCGGTATATTGCTCAAACTCGCCGAAGCATGATGAGTGTCCCGTTAGCATCGGTTGAGACCGAAGGATAAGGGAGTTTGGCTTAGTTCGAAACCCACAACATCCTAGTTGAAAACCCACGACACCCTAGTTCAAAACCTACGACACCCTAGTTCAAAACCTATGACACCCATTCAGAAAACATTAAGACAAAGCATTAGTTCAAAACCCACGACACCCTAGTTCAAAACCTACGACACCCTAGTTCAAAACATACGACACCCATTCAGAAAATGTTAAGACAAAGCATTAGTTCAAAACCCATGACATCCTAGTTCAAAAGCCACGACACCCTAGTTCAAAACCTACGACACCCATTCAGAAAATGTTAAGACAAAGCATTAGTTGAAAACCCATGATACCCTAGTTGAAAACCCACAACACCCTAGTTCAAAACCCATGACACCCTAGTTCAAAACTCACGACACCTTAGTTAAAAACCTACGACACCCATTCAGAAAACGTTAAGACAAAGCATTAGTTCAAAACCTACGATACCCTAGTTCAAAACCTACGACACCCATTCAGAAAACGTTAAGACAAAGCATTAGTTCAAAACCCACGATACCCTAGTTGAAAACCCATGACACCCTAGTTCAAAACCTATGACACCCTAGTTGAAAACCCACGACACCTTAGTTCAAAACCTACGACACCCATTCAGAAAACGTTAAGACAAAGCATTAGTTCAAAACCTATGACACCCTAGTTGAAAACCCACGACACCTTAGTTCAAAACCTACAATACTCATTCAGAAAACGTTAAGATAAAGCATTAGTTGAAAACCCACGACACCCTAGTTGAAAACCCACGACACCCTAGTTCAAAATCCATGACATCATAGTTCAACACCCTACTTCTACCCGCCATCTTATCTGGTATGAGATCCTGAAAGCCATCGTCAAGCTCATAAACCACAACCTCAACCCAGACTCCCGCTTCATGGCACCATCATCTACAGAAAGAATGTTTTACAATCAAAAAGAGTTTTTTATCGTCAAGCTCATAAACCACAACAACCTCATAACGAAAGAATGTTTCGTGCTGCGAATGACATTTCCTCCAGAAGTTTTTGTACAAAGACTTCAGTAGCTAGGTATTCCAGCCTTGAAGCTGAAATATTTTCTTTCAACCGAACTCTCAGAGCGAGGGCGTAGGATCGTGCTCAAACCTTTGACTGATTCTTTAGCATCCGAAAGTCAGAGCGAGGGGAAAAAAAGAGTTTTTCTTGCACAGATGAAATCCAAGAAAAAATGGCGATAGAAGTAGGCTGGAGGGAAAGGGCATTTTCATTTGCACACTAATTTTAAAAAAAAGGCGAAGCGCTTTTTATGGCACCACGATCATAACGTAACATCGTAGCGGAGCCAAACCATCCGGCATGTCAACCACATAGGATCCACATGGATCAATCAGGAGAGGCGGTGTAGCCCACGTAGGACTTGCTGCACTGGGGGCGATGTACAAAGACTTTTCCTAGGCTACAAATTAAACAGGTTGTGTCTAATCCGGCTTGTTCTCACCATGGGTCACGCCTGGCATAGCCCACCTAATCTAAAACCAAGCCTGGCACGGCCCACGGGGTGACGAACTATGCCTGGCACACTGATGCCAGAGCAAGAATGCGGGGATCCACCAGGGTGAGCGGTACATTGAGCGATGGAGGAGGATGATCAGATCCTCGGCGCACTGGGGAAGCAGGATCTCGCTCGCGTCCCTCTCCTCTGTCCCCGCCAACTCCCACCGCTGCTTGACCGTGAGGCTGATGCTAGCGGTGAGGATCACCACCCGCTTCACCGCCTCCTCTGCCATCTCCGCAATCCTGAAAGCCACAAAGCCGTCGTAGCTGATCCCCACCACCGTGTACTGCTCCACACTGAGGCACTACATCGCCTCCGCCATGCACCACGCCGAAACCCCACGGACCGATCCTTGTCGTATGCTTGGGATTGACCGAAGAAGACCAGATCGGGAATGTAGAGGTCGAAAGAGCGGGAGAGCGGCCTGATTTGGCACTCCCACTGCCACTTGGCGTTGCCACCGAAGCCATGGATGAGGACGAGAGGGGGCCGGCCGGGGCAGCGGGCAACTAGGGTCCAGACATGGATGAAGGCAGCCAAGAGGCCGAGGGAGATGGTGCGGGCGATGAGGCCACAATGAAGGAAGGTAAGGGAGAGAAGGAGCTCCCGGAGGGCGACGAGGCTGGGAAACGCCGCTGGGGGAGGGTAGGAGAAGGAGGGAAAGGATCGAGGCGGTGAGAAGGCGAAGGAGGTTGTGGAGGCGGCGAGAAGGCGGAGGAGGTTGTGGAGGCAGCGGATGAGGAAGAAGCGGCTCGATCTAGCGGTTTCTCAAGCCCTTGTGGGCCAAGCCTGGCCCGGTCCAGGCCCTTGTGGGCCGTGCTGGGCTGGCTTGCTGGTCGTGCCATGCCAGGTTTGCCTACAAGCCAGATATCCTTGACCCGATATGGTCCCCTTTTATGAGCCGTGCTTGGCATGGTCTACTTCGTATTGGGCGGGGCCGGGCCTCCCACACCTCTAGAAATAAGGAAGGGATTCGAGCGTGCAAAGGGAATAAACTGGTAATGGAATTGAGTGGTACGGTGATGACCCGACGTCAATTGCGATGGTTTCTGTCCTCATCCTTAATTCCACAGTCATCATCATCTGTAGCACCCTCTTCCCACTGGTTGTTGACGTTTCCCGGTGCCATCAGAGGCTATGACTCATGATGCGGGGTAAAATTGTTATTGCATCAACATCCAAGCATGTGGTGAAAAGGCTAGCGTCACTTTCGGTTTTTGACTTGCTAACTATCATATTCGAAAAAACATAAATTGCCATGCCTTGACAGGTCCCATAAGCAATGGTAATTGATGGGGCCAGTGAACCCCCATAGGCTATAGTGATCGCACTAGGGTCGAACCCCCCAGTCGGCTCATCCTCGTTGGCCTCGGCAAGTCAGCCCATCCTCGTCGGCCTCGGCTCATCTCAGTCAGCCTCGGCAAGTCGGCCTATCCTCATCGGCCTCGGCAAGTCGGCCCATCCTCGCTGACCTTGGCTCGTCCCAGTCGGCCTCGTCCTCATCCTCGTCAGCCTTCTCTACTCGACCCCTAGAGTCGACCTCCTCTACTCGGCCTTCGGAGTAGACCTCCTCTCCAGACTCGGCCCCAGCCCCAAGGCGGCCTTGTCTCTGGACCCGGTCCCAACCTCCAAGGCGGCCTCATCTCTGGACTCGGCCCCAAGGCGGCCTCATCTTTGAAAGTGGCCCCAACCTCCAAGGCGGCCTTATCTCTAGACTCGGCCCCAAGGCAGCCTCATCTCTGAACCTAACCTCCAAGGTGGCCTCATCTCTAGATTCGACCCAAGGTAGCCTCGTCTCCGGACTCGGCCCCAGCCTCCAAAGTCAGTCTAAGGCGGCCTGTCTCCGGACTCAGCCCTAGCTTCCAAAGTTGGCCCCAGTCGACCTCAGCACCGACTCGGCCCTAGCCTTCAAAGTCGGCTCCAGTCGGCCTCAGCATCGACTCGGCCTCAGAGTCGGCCCTAGCACCGACTTCAAAGTCAGCCCTAGTCCGCCTCAGCACCGACTCGGCCCTAGCATCGACTCCAAAGTCGGCCCTAGTATCAACTCCAAAGTTGGCACAGGGAGCTAAGCATAACCCTCTAACCGTAATCAACAAAAATTCAAATCCTTGATTATTTGGCAAGATTCCAATCACAACGGTTTTCAGCATCCCCAAAAAGAAAATAAAGCCAAATATGGCCCCATGCCCATGAATAACCAAATCTTGAAGCACCAATCAGCTCCCTTGGCCATTGATCCTTGTAACTAACAAGATTCGAATCATACCGGTCCCATAATTAATCAGATTCGAATCATACCAGTTTTCAACTTCCCAAGACACGTCCAAGCAGTCAGATAACAACCCATTATCGTTCCAGCAGTCTATAAATACCTTGTCCTAAGTCTTCTTAAGGTAGGCTCATATGCTCAATCTTAACTGTAGAAAGCTCAAGTAGAGTTCACAGCTCTCGAGAGGCCATCCTTGAGAGACTCTTTTGTAGGAGCCTTCTCCTCATATCTGCTTGCTGTGAATTGCCATTGACTTGGGCATCGAAGGGACTTCCACAAGAGCCACCCCCAATTCTTCTTGTGTGAGGACTGTCTTGCAGGTCCGTCCGAACGAAAGATCATCACCTGGATCCCGATGTGAGTCGCACCCAAGCCGAAGAACGAGATTCAGTAGCAATAGATTGGCGCTAGAGGAAGGGTCTCAAGTTCTGTTAAACATGAAATCAAGGAGATAAGATTCTTGAAATCAAGAAGAACAATCCCTCAATGGCCAATGGAAGGAGAGCAACTTTAGATGCTCCAGATCAGGCCACCTTCCAAAGGCTTGATCCTGCGAATAATGTAGCGCTCTCACAACCACCACCGATCGAGGTTCCTCTATCGCCAGCAGCTCGGTCACCCAGAACCAGTTTGTCATACTAGTTCAATAAGTCCAAGCTCTGACTCAATTGATGTAAGGGCTCCACAGAGTCCCTCTTCTGACTGCACCTGCTCCGCAGTTTCCTGATGGAATCGTCGCCCCTGTTTTGCCAGCGATTCCTTCTTCCAGTCCACTCGAGGCCACGAGTCATTTTCAGTAGCCCAATCACAAAGGGGCCAAACCAGTGCCATAGAAGGCCGAAGGTAAGAGCCCCAATAGATCTCGACAGGCTTGTTCTCTCTCTTTGGTGTTCTCCCGCCGTGAGTCCACACCGTGATCGCAATCTCCCCATCCTATCTCTCCTACTGTTCGAGATGAAGGAGTATAGCGGTAACTCCGAGAGATGCGCCAAGAGCTGGATGCTATCAAACAGATTCCCTCTCTTCAACCAAAGGTGGAGCAGGGCATATCCTTCACTGAGGAGATTATGTGTGAGGTAATCCCTTTCCATGTTAAGCTTCTTACCATTGAGCCGTATCACAAGTCCACCTACCCGGATGATCACCTAAACAGTTTTTGGTCCATCATGATGTTCCACGGAGTATCAGATACGATCTTATGCTGAGCTTTTCCTTCCACCCTCAGGGGATCCATCCGAACCTGGTTTAATGGCTTGAAGCCGAGTTCCACCAATTCTTTCGATGAATTGAGCTGTCTATTTATTAGCCAATTTGTTAGCAGCTGCTGCCATAAAAGAAGATCTGACTCCCTCTTTGAAATTAAATAACGAGAGAGGGAGTCCTTGAGAAGTTATCTTGGCCGCTTCAACATGGCCATACTGGAAGTAGACCACCTCAATCATGAGGTGGCCATGTCCGCCCCAACGAGCGGAGTATCGAAGGAGGGTAACTTTTACCTGGCTATGTAGGTCAACTATCCAAAGAATCTTTCCGACATGATGGCTTTGGCGGATAAGGACGCCAAGATTGAGGAGTCAAAAAGGATAGCCCGAGCTGGATAGTTCAAGAAGAATGAGATGATAGGATCGGAAAGAAATTGGCCTCCTCGTCATGCAAGCCCGCCACGCCATTAAAGAGCTCCTCCCTCGCCGCCAAGAGATCGCACCAAAAGCCTAACGTGGAGATTCGACCAGTTCACTCCACTTACTGCACCACGGGCACAGATTCTGATGGAGATTGAGCAACAACTCCCTCAGCCATCGCCCCTCTGAGAAAATGTTGCTCGAAGAGACGTGACAAAATACTATCGGTATCACCGAGACTACGGGCACGATACCGAGGAATGTTGGTAGCTCTGAAACAAAATTGAGCAGCTTATCCATCGAGGAAGGTTGGATCGATTCAGAAGGGCTCCCAAGCCAAACAATAGAGGAGACCATCAACCTGAGCCTCACCAACCACCTCTGTCGAACCCATCAGCTATTGGAAGTGTCAACATGATTGCCATGATCAGTTCTTCTCCAATCCATCCAAATGAAGAAAAAAACCCACCGAAATGGACTCGATCTGAAGGACTTTCCTTTTCAGACGAAGACCTCTGAGGGATACAGTATCCACATGATGATGCTTTAGTTGTATCTCTTAATATGAACGATTATGATGTACACCAGATTTTAGTTGATAGTGGAAGCTCTATTAATGTTTTATATTTTGATGCTTCTATGAAGATGAAGTTATGGATGGAGGATCTTTGATCCATAGACTCTACTCTGATAGGGTTCATCGGTGACACTATCACTTCTGAAGGATTTATCACATTGGTGGTCCAAGCCGACACTTGGCTCAATGTAGCAACTGTTCATATATATTTTCAAGTGACCAAGCTTTGGTCGTCCTACAATACAATCCTCGGCAGACCCAGACAGATGTCCCTCAAGGCCATCATTTCCATTTCTCATCTCGCCACGAAGTTTCCTACAGAATGGGGAGTGAGGACGGTTCGAGGAAACCAAGCCACAGCTCGGTACAACTTCATTGCCTACCTTCAATCCAAAAGACCAAAGGTCGATGGTCTAGACGCTCGGGAAGACTTTACCGAGCAACGGAGAGAATCAGTTGAGGAACTTAAAGAAGTATCACTTGACGAGGCTCGGTTAGATCGAATCATAAAAGTCAGATTACAGATGGAAGAAAAGCCTCGGCAAGACCTGATTGAGTTTCTCCGAAGGAACGTTGATCTCTTCGTCTGGTCAGCCTCAAATATGCTGAGGATTAGCCTGAATGTTCTTGTCCATCGCCTCAACGTGGATGAGACGTTCCGGCCAATCAAACAGAAGAAAAGAAGCTTCATCCCCGAGTGACAGAAAGCCATTGAAGAAGAAGTTGATAAGCTCCTTAAGGCAAACTCCATTTGAAAGGTAAATTACCCTGACTGGTTGGCAAATGTCATCATGATAAAAAAGTCGAATGGCAAATGAAGGATTTGCATTGACATCACATACCTCAACAAAGCCTGCCCAAAAGGCAGTTTTTCTTTGCCAATGATTGATCAGCTTATGGATGCTACCTTGAGCTACCAGATGTTGACCTTTATGTATGCCTATTCGGGCTATAACCAGATTCGAATGGCGCACGAAGATGAGAAATGACCACATTCATCACTGGCCAAGGTATATATTACTACCGAGTCATGCCTTTTGGTCTAAAGAATGCTGGGGCAACTTACCAAAGACTGGTCAACAAGGTCTTTAAAGAATAGATTGGATGAAACATGAAAGTTTATATTGATGACATGCTAGTCAAAAGCAAAGAAGCATCTCAGCACATCGATGATCTCACAAAGAGCTTCGCAATACTCAAAAAGTATCAGATGAAGCTGAATCCGACCAAATGTTTCTTTGGAGTTAACTCTGAAAAGTTCTTGGGCTTCATGGTCTTCCAGCGAGGCATTGAGATAAACCCTCAGAAGATCCAAGCTCTCCAAGAGATGGTGCCTTCTAGATCGATCAAGGAGGTACAATGTCTCACTAAAAGAATAGTGGCCCTTAGCCGCTTCATCGTCCGATCAGTCGAAAAGTGTCTTTCCTTTTTCGAAGTACTTTGGTCAGCTAAAAACTTTTAGTGGACTCCAGATTTCCAGAAATCCTTTGAGGATCTTAAAAGGTACCTTGGCTCACCATCACTCCTCAGCAGTTTGAGGCTTGGAAAAATTTTATATCTATACCTAGCAGCATTAGAGAATGTCGTTGGATTTGTGTTGATCCGAGAGGAGAACAAACTCCAAAGCTCGTCTACTATGTTAGCGAATTGCTCCATGATGTTGAAACAAGGTATACTCGGATCAAGAAGATGGTATTGGCTTTGATAACATCCGCTCAGAAGCTGCATCTTTATTTTCAGGCACATGTTGTGGTAGTCTTAACCGACCAACTATTAAGTCAGTTCTTCACCACCCAGAAGTGTCGGAGAGGATGGCAAAGTGGGCTATCGAGCTTAGCAAGCATAACATCTGGTATCAACCTCGTCCTGCCATCAAGGCACAAGTTCTGGCAGACTTTCTCTTTAAGTGTATCATACTAGAGGATGGCTCCACTCCGGAGATCTTTGAGCAGCTGAAACCTGAAGCTTTGTGGCTGCTTCATGTGGATGGATCTTCTAGTGCAAATGGTTCTGGCACCAGCTTAGTCCTTACCAGTTCGGAAGGAGCGACATTCAAATATGGCATCTGCTTCTCTTTCCCAGTCTCCAACAAAGAAGCCAAGTACGAGGCTCTGCTAGTCGGACTTCGAATCGCCTGCAACTTAAAAGTGGGGAGACTAATATCTACACCGACTCACAACTGGTAGCCGGCCATGTACGAGAAGAATTTGAAGCTCAAGAACCAAATATGGTTCGGTATCTTCAGAAGGTGCGCGACTTATCCTTCAATTTTTCTAAACTTAAAGTTATTCAGGTCCCAAGGGCTGAGAATGCACGCACCGACCTTTTATCTTGCCTGGCCACTACGGATTCGATGAACCTCAAGCAAAAATTTCACCTGAAAGTCTTCGAGAAGTCTAGTATTGCTGATGTTGATCGAGTGATGCAGGTCGAAGCTGAACCATCTTGCTTCGACCCCATCCTCAAATACTTTAAAGAAGGATCTCTTCCAATGGATAGAAAGAAGGAGAGAAAACTGAAGATGCAAGCATCTCACTATGTCCTACTGGATGATCAGCTATATAAGCGATCTTTCTCCATGTCATTGCTTAAGTGCCTTCAACCGTCAGAAGCTGACTATGCTTTGCGGGAGGCTCATGAAGGCATCTATGGTAATCATCTTAGTGTCGAGCCTTATGTCATAAGGTGCTATATCAGGGGTACTACTGGCTGACTATGTAGAAGGATTCCGATGATCTTGTCCAAGCCTGTGATTCATGCCAAAGGCATTCCATGTCCAAAGACTTTCTCTACTCACTTGACGTTGATTTCGTCTGCTTGGCCTTTTGCTAAGTGGGGAATGGACATCCTCAATCCCTTTCCACTTACTATGGGACAGAGGAAGTTCCTGTTCATAGCAATCGATTACTTCATCAAGTGGGTCAAGGTCAAGGCAGTTGCTCAGATCATGAAGCATGAGCCCAAGATTTTATACTAGAGATGGCTCCACTCCGGAGATCTTTGAGCAGCTGAAACCTGAAGCTTTGTGGCTGCTTCATGTGGATGGATCTTCTAGTGCAAATGGTTCTGGCACCAGCTTAGTCCTTACCAGTTCGGAAGGAGCGACATTCAAATATGGCATCTGCTTCTCTTTCCCAGTCTCCAACAAAGAAGCCAAGTACGAGGCTCTGCTAGTCGGACTTCGAATCGCCTGCAACTTAAAAGTGGGGAGACTAAATATCTACACCAACTCACAACTGGTAGCCGGCCATGTACGAGAAGAATTTGAAGCTCAAGAACCAAATATGGTTCGGTATCTTCAGAAGGTGCGCGACTTATCCTTCAATTTTTCTAAACTTAAAGTTATTCAGGTCCCAAGGGCTGAGAATGCACGCACCGACCTTTTATCTTGCCTGGCCACTACGGATTCGATGAACCTCAAGCAAAAATTTCACCTGAAAGTCTTCGAGAAGTCTAGTATTGCCGATGTTGATCGAGTGATGCAGGTCGAAGCTGAACCATCTTGCTTCGACCCCATCCTCAAATACTTTAAAGAAGGATCTCTTCCAATGGATAGAAAGAAGGAGAGAAAACTGAAGATGCAAGCATCTCACTATGTCCTACTGGATGATCAGCTATATAAGCGATCTTTCTCCATGTCATTGCTTAAGTGCCTTCAACCGTCAGAAGCTGACTATGCTTTGCGGGAGGCTCATGAAGGCATCTATGGTAATCTCTTAGTGTCGAGCCTTATGTCATAAGGTGCTATATCAGGGGTACTACTGGCTGACTATGTAGAAGGATTCCGACGATCTTGTCCAAGCCTGCGATTCATGCCAAAGGCATTCCAATGTCCAAAGACTTTCCTCTACTCACTTGACGTTGATTTCGTCTGCTTGGCCTTTTGCTAAGTGGGGAATGGACATCCTCGATCCCTTTCCACTTACTATGGGACAGAGGAAGTTCCTGTTCATAGCAATCGATTACTTCATCAAGTGGGTCAAGGTCAAGGCAGTCGCTCAGATCACTGAAGCATGAGCCCAAGATTTTATACTAGAGGATGGCTCCACTCCGGAGATCTTGAGCAGCTGAAACCTGAAGCTTTGTGGCTGCTTCATGTGGATGGATCTTCTAGTGCAAATGGTTCTGGCACCAGCTTAGTCCTTACCAGTTCGAAGGAGCGACATTCAAATATGGCATCTGCTTCTCTTCCCAGTCTCCAACAAAGAAGCCAAGTACGAGGCTCTGCTAGTCGGACTTCGAATCGCTGCAACTTAAAAGTGGGGAGACTAAATATCTACACCGACTCACAACTGGTAGCTGGCCATGTACGAGAAGAATTTGAAGCTCAAGAACCAAATATGGTTCGTATCTTCAGAAGGTGCGCGACTTATCCTTCAATTTTCTAAACTTAAAGTTATTCAGGTCCCAAGGGCTGAGAATGCACGCACCGACCTTTTATCTTGCCTGGCCACTACGGATTCGATGAACCTCAAGCAAAAATTTCACCTGAAAGTTTTCGAGAAGTCTAGTATTGCCGATGTTGATCGAGTGATGCAGGTCAAAGCTGAACCATCTTGCTTCGACCCCATCCTCAAATACTTTAAAGAAGGATCTCTTCCAATGGATAGAAAGAAGGAGAGAAAACTGAAGATGCAAGCATCTCACTATGTCCTACTGGATGATCAGCTAATAAGCGATCTTTTCCATGTCATTGCTTAAGTGCCTTCAACCGTCAGACTATGCTTTGCGGGAGGCTCATGAAGGCATCTATGGTAATCATCTTAGTGTCGAGCCTTATGTCATAAGGTGCTATATCAGGGGTACTACTGGTTGACTATGTAGAAGGATTCCGACGATCTTGTCCAAGCCTGCGATTCATGCCAAAGGCATTCCAATGTCCAAAGACTTTCCTCTATTCACTTGATGTTGATTTCGTCTGCTTGGCCTTTTGCTAAGTGGGGAATGGACATCCTCGATCCTTTCCACTTACTATGGGACAGAGGAAGTTCCTGTTCATAGCAATCGATTACTTCATCAAGTGGGTCAAGGTCAAGGCAGTCGCTCAGATCACTGAAGCATGAGCCCAAGATTTTATATGAAGATCCGTTATTTGCTGGTTCGGCTATGAAGATCCGTTATTTGCTGGTTCGGCCTTCACATACCATAATCACTGACAATGGTCGACAATTTGACAATCCAAAGTTTCATGAATTTTGTGAAGACCATAGCATTAATCATCGGCTCACATCAGTCAAACATCCTCAGGGCAATAGTGAAGCAGAGGTTACAAACTGAACCTTGCTACAAGGGATTAAAGCTCAGCTCAACAAGGCACGAGGCAGATAGATGGATGAACTCCACCATGTTTTATGGGCCTACCGGACCACCCAGAGAATCCCTACTAGTAAAATCCCATTCAGAATGGCTTTTGGCACTGAAGCCATCATTCCTGGGAAGTGGGATTACCTTCGCCATGAGTGAAGAATTATTCAGAGGAGTCAAACAATGAGCAGCTCTGAGCCAATGTCGACTTGATGGAAGAAGTCAGAGAAAAAGCCCGGATCTGGATGGCTGCTTATCAACAATGGATAGCTTGTTATCATTCCTCCCGAGTCAAAGGGAAACTATTCTTCCCCAGTGACCTCATGCTCCGCAAGACGCCCATTCCAAACCATTGGAACAAGGAAAGTTGTCTCCAAACTGAGAAAGCCCCTACCACGTTGTGGAGGTTATCAGACCCGACACCTACAAGCTTCAAGATTTGGACGGAAAGTCTATCCCTCGAACATGGAATGCAGATAACCTCTGAATATACTACCAGTAAGGTATATCCAAACCAAGCTCACTCTGCTTGCAATAATGAAACTTTACTTTTAAACTTGAAATACTCCTGTCTCAATCATTTTCCTAAAGTTGTTGATGAAAGCGGGATTTACCCAATCAATGACCCATGGGTTTCATTTTTTGTACCTTGGCAGTGCCGAGCAACTTTCTCCGTACCTTGGCACGGTCCAACACTTTCTCTGAACCTCGGCAGGGCTGAGTAACTTTCTTCATACCTCGACAGGGTCGAGCAACTTTCTTCGTACCTTAGCAAGGCCAAGTAAAATATTTATCCGAACCTCGGCAAGGCCGAGTAACTTTCTCCGTACCTCGACAGGGCCGAGCAACTTTCTCCAAATCTCATAGGGCTGAGCAACTTTCTCCATACCTTGGCAGGGCCGAGCAACTTCCTTCGTATCTTGGCAGGACTAAGTAAAACATTTCTTCAAATCTCAGCAGGGCCGAGCAACTTTTCTTCGAACCTCGGCAAGGCCGAGCAACTTTCTTCATACCTTAGCAGAGCCAAGTAAAATATTTCTTCGAACCTCGGCAGGCCGAACAACTTTCTCCATACTTTGGCAAGGCCAAATAAAACATTTCCCCAAACCTCGACAGAGCCGAGCAACTTTCTCCGAACCTTGGTAGGGCCGAGTAATTTTCTTCGTACCTTGGCAGGGCCGAGCAACTTTCTTCATACCTCATCACGGCCGAGTAACTTTCTTCGTACCTCGGCAGGGCCGAGCAACTTTCTCCGTACCTCGGTAGACCAAGCAACTTTCTCCGTACCTTAGTAGGCTAAGTAAAACATTTCTTCGAACCTCGGTAGGGCCAAGTAAAATATTTCTCCAAACCTCGGTAGGGGGCCTAACAACTTTCTCCGAACCTCAGCAGGGCCGAGCAACTTTCTTTGTACCTCGACAAGGCCAAGTAAAAACATTTCTCCGAACCTCGGCAGGATCGAACAACTTTCTCCATACCTCGGCAGGGCCGAGCAACTTTCTCGGTTTCCAAGGCATGAATAAAGGCCGAGGGCCGGTTATGGAAGAACTTGTATTCTAACATAACTAATTACTTGACGTATACGAAAAGCAAATCCACATTGGAAACGGAATATATCAACTACGGAGTAAAAGCCGTCGAGAAAAATGAGATACCAATATGGCTCGAGAAAAACCAAGCTATAAAGAACCCTCAGGGAAAACCAAACCCTCGGCAAATCCGAGCCACCAATTACTTCGTCGAAGTCAAGTCATCAAAGGCCTATTCAAATTCAAATCCCTCTAATGAATTAAGCAGTCTAAAACTTTACTCCCTATGCTCGAACCTATACTTCAAACTAGAAAGTGGGGGGCATGTGATGTGGGGTAAAATTGTTATTGCATCAACATCCGTGCATGTGGCGAAAAGGCTAGAGTTACTTTCGGTACTGACTTGCTAATTATTACGTTCAAAAAAAGATAAACTGCCATACCTTGGCAAGCCCATAGGCAATGGTAATTGATGGGGCCAATGAACCCCGATGGAAAATGGTGATCGCACTGTGGCTGAACCCCCCAGTCGGCCCATCCTCGTCGGCCTCGGCAAGTCGGCCTCCTCTACTCGGCCCCCGGAGTCGACCTCCTCTACTCGGCCCCCGAAGTTGACCTTTTCTTCAGACTCGGCCCTAGCTCCAAGCGGCCCCATCTTCGGACCCGATCCTAGCCTCCAAGG
This sequence comes from Calamus simplicifolius, assembly GCA_900491605.1. Classification (NCBI taxonomy): domain Eukaryota; kingdom Viridiplantae; phylum Streptophyta; class Magnoliopsida; order Arecales; family Arecaceae; genus Calamus; species Calamus simplicifolius. The sequence continues at coordinate 940,056 of UESW01004137.1, read as the reverse complement.
CAGCTCGTCTCTGGACTCGGCCCAAGGCAGCCTCATCTTCGGAAGCGGCCCCAACCTCCAAGGCGGCCTCATATCTGGACTTGGCTCCAAGGCGGCCTCGTCTCCGGTAGCGGTCCTAACCAAAGTTATCAATTTCGTTTCGTTTTGGCCAAAACGTTTTGTTTCGGTGGCTTATTCGAAAAGATGAGCCCTACGTTTCATTTTGAAAGAATTTTGGCCATTTCGGTGTGTTTTGGCCTGTTTCGGCATGTTTCGACCGTTTCAGCAAATATGTTTCGGGATCAATTTGTGAATTGTTAACCTTTCAGGACCATTTTAATATATATATAATGTCAAAAAAAAACCCTAGTTACCCCTACCCCTATTTTTTAGTCGCACGGTCGCATCTCTCAAAAAACTCAAACTTTTTAATTTTATGTTGTTATTATTATTTATGAAGAATATGATTATGAACAAACTTTTCATATATATATATATATATATATATATATATATATATATATATATATATATATATATATTCAAATGAAGCACCAAAACGGTTCGATACCGAAATATTTCGTTTCATAAGCTAAAACGAAACATAATCCAAAATGAAATTAACAACTTTGGTCCTAACCTTCAAGGCCGTCTCATCTTCGGAAGCGGCCCCAACCTCCAAGGCGGCCTGATCTCCAGATTCGGACCAAGGCGGCCTTATCTCCAGACTCGGCCCCAGCCTCCAAAGTCGGCCCCAGCCTCCAAAGTCGGCCCCAGTCAGCCTCAGCACCGACTCGGCCCTAGCCTCCAAAGTCGGCCCCCGTCGGCCTTAGCACCGACTCGGCCCCAGAGTTGGCCCTAGCACCGACTCCAAAGTTGGCCCTAGTCGGCCTCAGCACCAACTCGGCCCCGGAGTCGGCCTCAGCACCGACTCCAGAGTCGGCCCTAGTACTGACTCCAATGTCGGCACAGGGAGCTAAGAATGACCCTTTGACCGCAATCAACAAAAATTTAAATTCTTGATTATTTGGCAAGATTCTAATCACATCGGTTCCGATCCCCAAAAAAGAAATAAAGCCAAATATGGCCCCATGCCCATGAATAACCAAATCTTGAAGCACCAATCAGCTCCCTTGGTTATTGATCCTTGTAACTAACAGGATTTGAATCATACCGGTCCCATAACTAACCAGATTCGAATCAAATTCGAATCATACCGGTTTTCAACTTCTCAAGACATGTCCGAGCAGTCAGATAACAACTCATTATCGTTCCAGCAGTCTATAAATACCTTGTCCTAAAACTTCTTGAAGTAGACTCATATGCTCAATCTTAACTGAAAAAATTTCAAGCAGAGTTCATAGCTCTCGAGAGGCTATCCTGAGAGACTTTTTTATAAGAGCCTTCTCCTCATATCTGCTTATTGTGAATTGTCATTGACTTGAGCGTCGAAGGATCTTCCATAGGGGCATTCCCATACTTCTATATGAAGATTATCTTGTAGGTTCATCCGAATGAAAAATCGTTACTCAAATCTTGATGTGTGAAGCATCCAAGCCGAAGAACGAATTTAGCCGCAACAACTCCATCAAATTAACTCATCTTGAAACATGCTCCATCCTTAATATAAGAAGGGACCCAGACAATAGTGCATCGTGTTCAATTAAATTTTTTTTAAAAAAAGTCCAATCCTATATGTAATTTAAAATCTTGATTTTATTTAGAATCCAAAGAAAAGCTAACACGAGAGCCACTATAAAATAGAATCAAACAATCTAAAGCCACACAGCCCACGCCTACATGAACGATATTGTATTAACAAGACTAATCTCTAAGCTTAATATTTTGGCACATAAAATATTCATACTTTGTTTGCATAATAATCTGGCTGCAGGTGTAACTGAATCGAGACAACTCGCAAGTAGCTCAAAATCGATTCAAAAAAATTCGAAATCGATTCGATGCTTATCAAGTCGAGCTCAAGCTCGAGCTACTCGAGTAAATTATCGAGCCGAGTTCGAGTATTAAAATATTCGGCTCGAAAAGCTCGCAAGCTTGATCAGGCTTACGTAACTTTTTTTAAAATTAAAATTTTATCTGATTAGATCAAACTATCAGCGGTTCAGTGAGGCTTTAAGATGAAATTAGAAAAAGTGGAAAACAAAGCGTCATTAGTCTCAACCAGAAAATTAGGAAAACCAACAATCACTCGTGAGTCTCTCGCCCTCCAAAATCCTCTTTTGCTAACATGCATACTCCTACTACAATAACCCAGTCAAAACTGGCATAGAGTTATTAATTTATTCCATCTTTGATGAGTCATCGATGAGATCACTATATTAACATTAATCAGCAAGAACATCTGAATCACCAGATTCACCAAAATCACCACGGAGTAAAAAAGGGCAGTGACTGAAGCCCAGTCGCCCATCGTCCCTTTGTTGCCTTCTTTCCAAAACCCATCTTTCCTCTGTGGCGTGAGTGCGTGACTCTCGTCCCTCCCTCCGTGTCCCCAAACCCATCTTTCCTCCGCGGTGTGACTCTCATGACCTCATCCTTCTCTCCGTGTTCCCAAAACCCATCTTCCTTCCGCGATGTGACTCTCATCCCTATGAATAACGAGAGGATAGAGCTCATCTCTAAGCAGTAACGGTAAGCCCTATCTTCATAAAGATAATGATAATCTTTGCCTTATCTCTAATAGTAAGAGCTCTTTTAATTTTTTTAGTTAAAAGATATTTTATTTAATTTAAAATTATTTTTTTATTTGTATATAAAAATTCGCTGAGTCAAGTCGAGCTCGAGTACATCGAGTATTTTATCAAGCTCGAGCTCGAAATAAAAACTCGATCGAGCTCGAATCGAGTTTCAAGCTTTAAATTTTAGAGTCGAGTCGAGCTCGAGCTTGGCACTGTATCGACTCGACTCGATTACATCCCTACGACTCATATGAATATTTTTGATGAATAAATTAAATTATTAAAATTCAACTAAAAACATATTAAATTATAAAAAATATTTTTATATAATTTAAAAAATAAAAGTATTTTTAAATGTAATAATTATGTACTATATAAAATATATCATTATATTATTATTTTATATGACCATATAAAATATAATAATTAATTACTTTTATACAATATGATAATCAATATAATAATTAATTATAAAAATAGATATAATCTTTATAATAATAACTATAAATATAATTATATAGAAAATAATTTTATAAAAAAGATTAATATATTCCTATTGAGACGGTAAAACCGATTCAATCCAGGCACGTCCTGAATTCAATTCTTTCACCTTGGATTCGGATTAAAATTGATCCAGACCAAACTTGAATATTTTATTACGTTCAAATTTTTTTAAATAAACCTCAGCTAATCCTATTAGCTAAATAAGTTAGGTTTGGATTCAATATCAAAATAGCAAGACTCCTGCTTTAAGGTTTCGTTCTTCTCACAGGAGTAGTCGTCAGGTGTGGACTTTGGAACAGTTTTCCAGTGAAGCCTCTCTCTACCCGGCAATGGCGATTAGATTTAGGGTTTCGGCAGGACGCCCTCTCGATCGCGTCCTCTCTGATTTCTCTCAAATCCCATCACGTCTCCTTCAAAAAAATCTATCTTTCTCTGAACCCACAGATCTCTCCGGAAGAATACCAACGGAATCGCCCGCAAAACGTCAGTTCTCACAGCAGAGTTCCCTCGCCAATGTCTTGCTGAGGTACCGTTTTCCCCAATCTCAGCTGCAGGAATTCTTCCAAAAGAACCGATTTTTATTGAATTCTAGTCCTTCGGATGTCGATAACTGCATTGGAATTCTTCTATCCTTTGGCCTGTCCCAGACTTCTCTCCTAACGACCCTTTCCTCTTGCCCCAGGGCTCTGGAACTAGGGTTTCTGAGGAGGTGGAAGATGGGCATGTCGAATTAGGGTTTCCCACCGTTTCCTCTTCCCTAGTCCAGAAAGTTCTGGAACAAGCCGGAAGGTTCCAAATTGAACCGGAGGAGCTCCGTGGGAGTGTATTGTTCATGAAAAATGTGGGCTTTAGTGGTGAAACAGTGAGGAAGGTTTTCGAGGAATTGCCTCTACCCTTAATGAGGAATTCTACTGACATCAGCCGTAAAGTTGACATCTTGAAGGGTGTTGGACTTAAGAGGGATGAGATTGATAAAGCTTGCAATATCTTTCCTGGGTTCTTGGCTTTTAATATTGAAGGTAGGTTAAGGCTCTTGTTTGAAGAGTTACGGGATTTGGGTTTCACTGGAAATGAGGTCAGAAAGGCACTACTTGATGATCCAAAGCTTCTTCTTGGCATGGAAGTAGGAGAGCTCTCTCGATGCAATGAATTGCTGAATAGTTTGAAATGCAGGCCAGCAATCAAGGAGAAGATTCTAAAGAAGGGCCCTCTTAGAGCCGGGATCAACGTGAAGCTTAGAGTTGACTGTTTGTGCGGCATGGTTTGATCCGCAGAGATGCATTCAAGGTTTTATATGTAGAGCCACGATCGATCATATATGATTTGGAGGATATAGAGAAGAAGATTGAGTTTTTGCTACACAAGATTGGGCTTTGTATTGAGTATCTGGTTGAATTTCCTGAGTATTTGGGAGTGAATCTTGAGAAACAGGTAATACCACGTTACAATGTTATTGATTATCTGAGATCTAATGGCATGCTTGGTTTTGATGTGGGAATGAAGCATCTGGTAAAGCTTAGTAAACTTAAGTTTTACAACTTTTTGTCAAACCATACCCAGAGTGTGAAAAGATCTTTGGAGGATTGGCAAGAGAAGTAGAAGCCAAACCACGGCATCCGACTGGATTGTGGAAGTTGTTTAAGCCGCAAAAGTTCTCAGATTCTAAAGAAGACATTAGGAACATGAAGCAGTTCATGGAAACTCTGGTTTAGCTCTGATGTTGCTGGATTTGTAAATGTTTTGACAGACATATGGAATTAATGGGAAGCTCCAAGACAACACTGACATTGCAATGTGACTGTTATAAGTTGAGTATTGTGGATTTGAAGCTATTGATCTAACTGGCAATACTTAAAGAAGAAGAGGCACGCTCTGAATGGCTTGTACATATTGTGATGGGAAATGCATGTGCAGTTGAAATTATGTCAACATGGAGTACCAACCAAGAATAAGCTTTGACATTTTATGTTGGCTTGTAAGATGCTGGAGAACTCAATTGCCTTGTTAAAGGACTGAGAAAAGGTGGTTGGCATTGCCATATGTATATGTTTCTACCTCTGCTGTCTGTTTATCCAAGGTCTACATCACATCTTGCCTGAGCCAGTGCATTAAAACAACTACCAGATTCTCCTGAGCCAGTGCATTAAAACAACTACCAGATTCTAATGAAGCCATTCCCCTTTGAGAGGGCCAAAACAAGATATTTATCTTTGTATGGGAAACTTTTTGTCTGATCATGTTGACCTATATATGCGCATTACTGTGCTTTTTCTATTGTAGAGGTAGCAGCAGTTCATGATTTATCCTATTTATCCAAGAGACATGGAGTTGCTGCTTGAAGGTTGCTTCATCACAATCATCGTCACCGGAATGGACTCTACGCTGTTCTATTACAACTAAAAGTAATTTGTTGCTTATAGAAAAGCAGCAGGCTTATTAATCCTGATTTCTACACCTGGCATGATTTTTCTGTCTTCCTTTGGAGTGGTTTCGGTTAGAGGGATTTCATAAAATTCCTTGAAAAATGTTTCCCATCTTTCTACTAATTTTGTTAAGATCAACAGTCATATGTCGTAATCCAAGTAAAATTGTAATCATCAGCACCTTTGGATCTATTTTCAGGCCCATTTGTTCCCTTCACTAACGAAAAATATGATCCAATGGAAGAGAGGAGCAAGACGATCAAACAAATACAATCGTCAAAGTCATCGTTCCATGATCGCTGCCTTGACTCTTGTATAAGATTTTGCAGTGTTAATCAGTGCATTTTAGGCCTTTGGTTTTTAGCAGAGTTATTTCTTTTTTTGATAAAGAGAAGAGGCAATAGAGCCATCCAGAAAAGCTCAACATCCCTGCCGAATTGTCAAGCACACAACATTCTCATCTCCTTGAAATTGAAATGAGTCGGAATACTTTATAAACAACAGATGAGAATAGGGAAATCATCCGACGAGGAAAATAATCAACCATGAGTCTTTATTGTTTGTACGGTTGAGACTTTGAAACAGTGGCACAACATAGCTCATCAGATAACTCATGGATGGTCTGAACATAAGAGCAACCAAGAAACCATATAGTTTGCTTGAGAGCAGCAAGAACAGCATTCCATTGACATACACCTAGAAAGCCAGTTCTAATTTCACATAAAGGAGTATATTGAAAGCGAAGGCAAAAAATAGCAGCAATTAGAACAACGAAATATCACTCGTCATGACCTCTCAGCCAGACTGATCAGCATAATTCAGTCATGTCATGATTGGTAAACAGTTTGACAGGATTGCCTGATTGTTCCCGTATCTATTTGTAAATAATAAACGGTAAACAGTCACATGCCTTCCATAGCAGACTTTTAGACTTCACATCGGATGTCAAACAGTCTAAGAGTACAATCTGAGGCATCTAGCCAGAACACTACCCTGTAGGCCGATGAGATATACATGGTGCTTATATTTTCAACTTGCTACAAGAGGCTTGGCACGATTGTTGAGAATGTTCTAGCTTTAGTCTTTTATTGGTGGAATTCCAGTTGAACCAAGCAACAATAGACCTGCGGCACTATTATATTAATATGGGCCACGGTAGAGAGTTCTCACTGGTTACTTTATAAAGCAACAAATTGTAACTGTCGCTTTGATGTTTAATGAGGCATAGACAATCCAAGTTGGTCTTTAATTCTGTTCATCAGTTGCTTCACTAGTTTCAAATCTATGTCCTTGCAGTTGCCTCTTCACTAGTGCAGTATAGATGCCATTTTTACTGAGAAGTTGGTCGTGAGTACCGCTTTCAGCTATCTGACCATCAGATATGACAGCTACAGTGTCTGCACTTTTGACAGTTGAGAGCCTGTGTGCTATGACAAGAACAGTCCTTCCCTTCATTAGAGAATCCATAGCATCCTGCACCATGTAGATGTATTGAATCAGTAAAAACAAATATATGTCAAGAAAAATCCTCAGAGAAAATTAATCAGTGGTTCTCTCCTAAGCTTCTTTTAGCAATCTACAAACCAATGGTCAACAAAAAAGCCCAAATCATGGCTCAGAAAATACCAAGCAACAAGAAATGCCATACGTTCTTGAAATGCAAATCGATGCTATGTTCTAATTGTAGAGGACACTGTAGACTGTAGTCATGTTTCTTCATAATAATTTATAATAATACCTGAACCAGATATTCACTTTCAGCATCCAATGCACTTGTAGCTTCATCCAAGAGAAGAACCCGTGGGTTCATCAGTAAAGCTCTCGCAATAGCTATTCTCTGTTTCTGGCCACCAGAAAGCCTTATCCCCCGTTCCCCAACCTGGGTCTTATATTGTTCGGGAAATTTAGATACAAATTCATGTGCATTTGCCATTATCTGCAGTTGCATATCAAGACTAGAATTAGCAACATATGTCATTCAGAAGAATCGTTGCCTGAGGAATGATGTTGAGACTTACAGCAGCATTCTCAATGTCAGTACTGCTGGCATTGCCATCAAACCCGTAAGCTATATTTTCTTCAACAGAGCAGTTAAAAAGGACAGGTTCCTGGCTAACAATGCTAACCTGCAATTTTAGAATTAATAATAAGAAATTATAGATCAAAATCCCCAAAAGAACCATGGGTATTAATTTTATATCAATTATTGTTTAATAGCAATACAAGTCCAGAAAATGCAAAGGTGATGCAGATGGTAGATATATATATATATTTTTGTGTGTGAATGTACAGTTTGAAACAGAGGCAGTATTGTTGTTGCAAGTGGTCACCGACTTGCAGTTGAATGATAAAAGGATACGTCAGCATTTTTTATATGTATTTTTTTTCTCTTTGCCTGAACTTTCTCTGATTGACACTAGCAGCTACAAACTACAGTAACAACCAAGCCATAGTATCCATTATTGTCTTTTTTTTTTGATAATTGCGTAAAAGGTGATTGAAGAATAAATTAGAGTAGGCACAGATGGCCCTAAAAATGAAGCAATCTCCAACCCCTGAACAAAAGCAATCCACTAGCATGTCAGTGGTCTTCTTTACATGGTTGGCTGTAAAATCCCACTATCGATACATGAAGTGTCAACAAAATTGTTGATATATTTATTAACTTTAGTGGCATAAAAAAATATACTTACTCTCTTTATTGTCGGAGACTGTGGCTATAATGCAGAAGAAATCATGATGTTGATACCTGATTTTCATTATCATATGTAATTCCAATAAAATTTTGGTTTCCATGGCTCCGTTGTTTGTTTGTCTGTTTGTCTTTTTAGTACTTCTTTTTCATGTATACGTACATGTACAAACTTATAGATGTCATATTCATTATTCAACTGATAGACTCTTAGGTTATTATAATATATCACTGACCATATATTACTAATATTATATTCTGATGCATTGCATTATTTAGAATTGCATGCGTGTTTGAGTCGGAAATTTGATGTATAAAAGGTGGGATGATCTACTTGTGTATCAATGCATATTCGTCTCAAGACAAAAAGCAAATACCATGCAGAATACCTGTCTGTGTAGATACTTGTGTGATATTTCCACCAATGGAACTCCGTTTAGTAAGATCTTTCCCTTTAGAGGGTCATAAAATCGTTCTATTAAATTTGCTATGGTTGTCTGCAAGTTCACCACAACAATAATAAGTGTGAATATTCTTCAGTTCAAGTTTAGAAAAAAAAATGCAAAAGCTACCTCCTTGGGCAGGATACAATTACTAGGGAGAGAAATTCTGCTAGTTTGTAAATGAAATTACTTTTCCACCACCGCTTGGCCCAACAAGTGCAACCTTTGAGCCTGGACTCAACTTCAGTGTAATTCCCTGAATTCAGATAAATACTTCCAACTGTAATTTCTAAGATAGAATGAAATGAAAAATCAAGATCCACTAGCAATCAAAATTTAATAGAACTGCTCTGTGTATTGTGTTTTAAAAACAACATAAGATGGTTACCTTAAGCACCATATTAGTAGGGCGTGAAGGATACGCGAACCAAACATCATCCAGCTCTACATCTCCATCTTGTTCACTACAACCAATCCAACATCATAAGTAAAACATCCATAGCGATCAAAGTAGCTTAAATATTGTTAGTGTCAGCATATAGACTGGTTTTGTTTTTATGGATAACCAACCCAAGGGGGCATTTATCTCCTGATTTTGGCATGGAGGAGACACGATCGAGCAGCTGAAAAACTCTTCGGCTTGCACCTGCAGCTTTCATTGCTGTTGTATATAATCCTGATAGGGCAGACACTGACGAACCAACTGCAGTTGGACAAGAACAAAAAAAAAAAAAAAGTCTTTGAAGGAGAAAATATCCAGAGTATTGCATCAAAAGTGTAGGATCTTTGCCAACAATTTTTCATGACTTTGATATAATGTGCATTATCAGTGATGTATCAGAAGCTGACAAAACCATTAACAGATCTTTTTTGGTAAGTGCTAAATAATCTGAAGCATATTTGAAGCCTTCAAGAATTACCTGTAAGACTATAAAGAATAAAAGATGTAAGAGCGCCAGTAGTCATAGACCCCATGATGGTCAGATTAGCTCCATAAATCACTACGGAAACAACTGACAATGTTGATGCTGCATTCAGTCCTCCAGAAAAAAGACCAACAACTTTCTGGAGCAAAGTTGATTAACAGTTCAGCAATCAACTAATTATCTCATATGTATATAAGAATGGCAAACCAGAAAAGGAACTCACAGCCTGGTTTAGTCCAAGATTCAATGTTTCATCTACTTTCTCAGAGTAGCGTGAAATTTCATAATCCTCTTGAGCAAAGGATCTGACCGTGCGTATGGCTCCAAAAGATTCCTGAATTGGACATTCACTATTCAGATTGTGACATCATTTGTCATGATCTGTTGAACTGTGTAAAACAATAGTCTACAGATCGTCTTAATGGAATCAGAATAAATAAATTAAGTTTTGATTTTAAGATTTGCTTCATTCCCCATGTGTTTCAATATTTGCAACTCACTTAAGACCATATCAGATTGAAGCTTCATAACTGGGGTATGTTTGATTCAAACAAAAAAAATGATAAATTGTGCATCAAAAGCATAAAAAGAGATTATGTTTGGAAAACTTAAAAATAAAAATAGCAATTGGAAAACTGGAAAGATCACAAAATTTAAATATTAAAAAGAAAATAGAAAATCAGAAAATGATGATGAGAAAAATATAAAAATTAGGTATAAACATATGTGGCTGTGTGAATTCTTGGTTTATTTCAAATATGGCCTACATCCAATAACCTATCTACCATATATGGTGCAACAACCTCAAAATCCAGCACATGTGGGCGGCTTTTGAGCTCCCTTACATACTCCCCCCCCCCCCCCCTCTTTTTTCCAGCTGTTCATTATAATTAGGGTCCCTAGGGGGAACACTGAGAGTCCCAATCCTTCCTTTGTGTGAAGTCTTTCCAATATGGTGCCCATACCGCTGGGAGAACTGATGGTACAAGATGCCAATTAGCTTGTTAATACAGTCTCTTGATGGTTGCTCCAAAGACTCACAAACACCCCATCTTTGTCAGGGTTGGGCAAGTCTGGTGATATTGGGAAAGGCTATCCTTGTCACATCTGGAAATTGCCTATGGGCCTTATCTACCAAAAAAATAGGGAAGTGCTTATAATAATGTGAATTAAAAGGTACAGAGCCTAGCAACAAATTCCATGTTGTTAATTATGTATTAATGATAATTATATTTTAGAGAAGATCTCCAAATAAAGAGAACATTATATTGTATAGTATTTAATGCTTTTAATAGTTTTGGCATTTGGCATGCAGGGCCGCTTAAAAGTTGATTACCTTTGTGCTTCCATGTGATGAGTGGGTCCCAGATAACTTACTAGCAAATAATTGTTTTTTTTGTTGAACCCCTCCATCTTCGCACATCAAGTTTGTTGGTCCACAGATGAGAAACTGAATGGTATGAAAATATTAAACCTAACCATATGCCTATGACTTTGTTCCCATACGTGTGTGAGAGATCATTTAACGCAGCAGGAAGGTAGTAGATATATCAACAGGAACCCATTGTAACCACTTATTTTGAACATTGGATTCAGTAGCAGAAAGCCTCTCAATTCTATGACCGCTGATATTAAGTAGGGCTCTTAACATGGTTTCATGAAGTGTAGTAGGATGTGGCTGTTTGTCTCTTGTTGTCAACTAACCAACCATATACATGCGTGGACATTTGTATTATTTACTGAGACTTTATTATAATTTTAAATCAGAATTACAATGATCATTAAATTCCAAATGAAAGCCATGGAATCGAATACAGCATCCAAAAGTTTATGGTTCAGTCATGGTTTCCATCCTCTTGCTTCTTCCATTCCATTCATTTTATGATTCAGCCACTCTTTCCCTTTCTCTTTCTTCTTCCTTTCATTCAATCTCTTCTCCTTGCACACCACCACCCAGGATTAAGTAGGCTGACCCACAAGTACCCAAGAATAACAGATAAGTTTAGGAGCTAAGTGGTTCAAACCTGCCTAGGAGATTGCCACCCTAGAATGTGTTTGGGGTTTCTAAGGATTTACAATGCCAAGGAAGCCACCATGGAGATGTGTCAAGCCTGTGCAAGAGATGTTTAGTGATCAAGGAATGGTCCTGTTGATTTTTTTGGCATAGCCATTAAAACCCAGGATTTGACAGAGTTTCCTGACATTGAGAAACAGATCATCCACTAGTCATGCATGCTAACATGATGCCACAGTTGATTTCCCGGTGTGAAGTTCAATCACCAGAAGAGTGTTTCTCCAGCATTTTAGTTTGGTAGACAGATATATAACCTTTTGGCTATTGAGATTTCCCATATCTAACACTTTAATGTCAGCTGCCATCTGAAATCCTTGTCAAAACAGACTATACAACTGGTCAGAAGGAATCAATTTGACTTTGCCTGAAACAAGATTAAACTGATTTATATATGGAATCTAGGATCTTGCTTAGGAATATAGGACTAATTATCAAACTATAATCCCTATCCATTGATATTAGAGCCAGTGATTCAAGTCTCAGCAGGATGGAGGCTGTCTTGGCCATCCTATCCTAGAGAAATTCTGAGACCAATCTCAGTCATCCCGTTCCATTCTTTCTCAGCCATCATATAATTTTAAATAGATCTAATTTATTATAAAATAAAATTTTTAAAGTTTAAATATGTTTAAAAATTAAATAAAACACAAAAGTTCACAATGATTTTTTTTAAGAAAAAACATCCCAAGAAAGTATCGGGTTGGGGATCAGGATAAGACACGGTGCATTTCACTCCACAGAAAAACTGAAACGCCTCTATCCCGCAAGATTTAAAACCTTGATTAAAGAAAACACATAAATACGTAGGCTAAATGAAATCAGAAAGGTTGTGTAAAATCAACATCCCAGTCACTATCCTAAATGGTATAAAGAAAACCAATTATGTCATCAAAATTAAAAAGATTTTGTCACAGGTTTCAATTCTAGGTAAAAAGCTTCACAGAGATAATATTTGTCATGCAATATAATTATGAATTTATAATTAAAACTGGAGTATCTCCTTTGTATTATCTATCAATTAATTTTGCTGACATTCAGCAGCAAGAGTTATGGGCCGATATTATTTTATGATTGTTTCAACACATGCATCGATAAATTTATCTTTAAAAGTAATATGCTTCGAACAAACCTCAGCTATTGATGAAGCTACAGCTGCTGCCGCTTGAGTTTTATGAGAAAGTTCACGAAGGTAACGCCCAAACTTACGCACAGCAACAGATATACCCGGCACAATAATAAGTGCCAATACTGTTTGAAGGGAACAGTCATTTTACACATGTTATGAACTATTAAATGAGTCTCATTTGCACATCAAAAATTATAACTTCAGAGATATAGAGACAAAATTCAAACAGTTCTTATCAGAATATAAGGTTGGGAACTTGGAATACAACAAAAGCAGGAGCTAAGGGAGAAAGCAAAAGAAAAAAACACTACTACTTGCATGGTAGAGAAGAATACTGAATTATGTATCTAGAAAAATTTCATTCTTGCTATTTATTGTGCATTTTGAATTTTTAATTAATTTCTACAGCTTATTAAATGGGCAAAGCCAATACGATACGTCACTACTACAGGCCAATCAGGAACATGAACATCAAAGAGTTATCACATGAGCCAAGGTCCAGAAATAGGATTCCAGCTTTTGCAGGACATAGGACCTTTCTTTATCCTAAGCTAGTGTCATTCTATTTAATATGGGGTGCAAATATGTTATCTTCTGTAAATTTTCCCAGTTATTTGCAGTGAGGTTGATGAATCAAATGTGCTTTGCCAAAATGTTATATTCACTGCTTTTCTTTATTTTATTTTATTTTTTGCATGCTTTTCAGATAAGCAGAATAAGATATTTAATCCTTGGACATTAACTACCTAGATCAATTATGCATTGGCTATTTATTCAGAAAACGTTAACTAATAAGTTTCCCACCTGCAGTATCACAATTTAAAGGGCGTTAATTTCCACTGCGGTATATCAAAGAATCCAATTGCATTTCACTATGATTACAAGAAACTTAAATGCAAACCATGCAACTCACTAATTAAATAGCATTTCACAACTCTTCAGAAATAATTAAAACTTACATGTTAGTTTCCATGATGTTGAGAACATAAAACCAAGGCCAATAAGAGTGGTAGTAATATTACGCAAGGCCTCCGACAGATTAGTTGTTGCTGCATTTTTTATAATTTGTGTGTCTTCAGATAGTCTACTTAGAAGCTCTCCAGTTCGCGTCACATCATAAAATGCTATTTCCTATCAAAAAATTCATAATGTTGATGAAGAAATCATGATATAGACTAGAACAGCATATTTAAATAAAATATGAACCAACATTTAAGACTCACTTGGGTTACAAGATGCCTGAACAAGTCTTTCCTCAATCGAGCAACTACCCTTTCACTGGCAGAATTAAACAACCATGCCCGAAGTGCAGTGCAAATTGATCTAATCCAATAACAACATGTCAGTGCTCAGAATTGCCAACATTATAGCCTTCATTCATTGTCATGAAGCAAGCAGGATCACTAAAATGGGCCTCCCTAGTATAGGTCAGTTGACCACCACATTTCACAGGTTTCCCTCATAAATTGTACCTCTTGATGCATGAATAAATAGAATCAAAACTCTTGCTCTCTTTCTTTCTGCAATTTAATCATCAAAATCACACTAAAATTGACTGCAATTCTACGGTTGCAAAATCATTAACATGCCATATTTTTAGGCTTGAAACACCAGTTATAATAGATGATTCCTCTGTTCTGCAAAGTAGACTAACATGTTTCAAAGTTTTCTGTCTTTTCACCAGCATCTTCACAACAGAAAATTAAGATTTAGTAGTTTGCATTGGTCTGCATAGATGCTATTCAACAAGGAGGGGCTTTGGCACGTGATATTCAAAGGGGAACTTAGAGGTTGACTTAATCAACAACTTATTATGGATATTGAATTACAAAAATGAATGGTGTTAAGGTAGAAAAAAATTCAGATGAAGGTAACCACAACTGAAGTTTGCAATGGACAACAATTATCTGCATCAAGAATTAGGAACCAAACTTGTCATTGTTATACATACCCTATGATAACAATCAGCACAATCTCTAATATGGTATTCTTGACAGCGTCTAAAGCTTCAGCTTGTTGTTCAGAGTCCCGGATATCTCGTGATACAATGTCTATAATCTTCCCGCCATACTTTGGCTGCAAGACACAAAAGAAAATTCTTATGAAATGTTACATGACATGAATCCTACTAGAAAGTAGATATGGTTCGCTTTTCACAAGAACAATGTAGAACATGTTAATTTCACTTTAAAAGAATTTGGTGGTGCCGAAAATCATTCCCTTAGAACTTAATCCTTTATTTAACAATAAATGATGAGTTAGCTAATGTTTGAAGTCCAGATATGTAGGCAGCATACAGACAAGTGTTTAAAAAGAAATGATGAAAGATCTATCCTACAGAGAGTCATAAAATATCTTCCTCCTGCACTTATTCTTTTTTTTTTTCTTGCAGTGAAATTTAATATTGTTTTTCGGACAAACATAGTGCTAAAACTTTATTTACAACCATATTAGGAATAAGTACCCATACTCCTCCATAAGTGGATTTTTAAGGGGAAACCAAGTGAGATAATTCCAGTTAGTAAGAACCACAAGGAGGTTCTTCCAAGACAACATGAACCTAATATACTTAGAAAGTACATGGTAAAGAGTCAGGATGAAACTCTCCCTTTTGCATAGAAGAGAGGCTTCTGTGCATCCAGATGAACAGTCTCCTCAGAAATCCCATATACATCTGGAGACCTTCTCTCTTCTTTCATCTTTATCCATATCGTGACCCTTAACTATTTATCTGTTTACTGGAAAGAAGGATCTTTAGCATCAAAAGAATGAATTCTGATTTCTAATTATCTACATGAAAGACCCTTTACCAGTACCGGTAGTAGAGCCAAAGTATATTGAGGAGAGCGCCATGGCCTCTCCCCCCTCTCTGAGGTTATTTTCCTTTTAAATTTAGAAGCCTGAAGCAATCCCACTCCTTTTTCTTCCAATCTCAGCCCCCTCCACTTCTTCATCCCCCTAAGTTCATTTCCTGCCCGCACCCTCCCTGCTTTCCTTACCAAAGGTCGTGGCAGGCTTTTCCACTACAAATCCCACTCCCAGATCTTGGAAATGACCTCCCCACCCTCCCAATCTCTGGTCCCAATCTCCAATCCAATCTTCATCCCTCGGATTTACCTATTTTGAAGGAGATTATTGTTCTTTGGAGAATGATATTTCTAAAAAAATAAATTAGAGTTTTTTAATCCTAATTAATCTCCTCCCAAAGTTTTGTCTTGGTAGCAAATAGGCATGGGCACTGGGCCGTGCCGTGCCAGCATGGCCCAGGCCCGTCGTGCCAGAAAAATTACCGTGCCGTGCCTGGCACGGCCCATTAACAAATGGGCCGTGCCCACTAAAAAAAATTCAAATTCGGCATGGCCCGTGACCCATCAAGAAATGGGCCACGGGCCGTGCTTGGCACGGCCCGTCGGCCCAGCAGGGCCGTTGCTGGGCCGTGCTGGGCCGTGCCATGGCACGGCCCAGAAGGGCTGTTTTGGCACGGCCCAGCAACGGCCCTGCTGGGCCGTTTTGGCATGGCCCAGCAACGGCCTAGCAACGGCCCTGCTGGGCCGTGCCAGAACGGCCCTGCTGGGCCATTTTGTAGGCCGTGCCATGGCACGGCTGGTGCCAGAAGCACACTGTGCACCTAGACACCAGCCAGCTGATCCAAGCCATGATCCTGATCGGCATGATGAATCCGACGATTGCGATCGATCTGATCGGAGATGATCCGACGGTTGCGATCGATCCATGCCATAATCCTGATCGGCGATGATCGATCCGACGGTTGCGATCCATCCGATCGGCGATGATCCAATGGTTGCGATCGATCCAAGTCATGATCCCGATCGGCGATGATCGATCGGACCGTTGCGATCAATTCGATCGGAGACGATCCGACGGTTGCGATCGATCCAAGCCATGATCCCGATCGGGGATGATCGATCCGACAGTTGCGATCCATCCGATCGGCGATGATCCGACGATTGCGATCGATCCAAGCCATGATCCCGATCGACGATGATCGATTGGATCGTTGCGATCAATCCGATCGGAGATGATCCGACGGTTGCGATCGATCCAAGTCATGATCCCGATCGGGGATGATCGATCCGATGGTTGCAATCCATCCAATCGAAACGATCCAACGATTGCGATCGATCCAAGCCATGATCCCGATCGGTGATGATCAATCCAACAGTTGCGATCCATCCGATCGAAGACGATCCGATGGTTGCGATCGATACAAGCCATGATCCCGATCGATAATGATCGATCGGACTGTTGCGATTAATCCGATCGAGACGATCCGATGTC
Source organism: Calamus simplicifolius (assembly GCA_900491605.1). NCBI lineage: Eukaryota > Viridiplantae > Streptophyta > Magnoliopsida > Arecales > Arecaceae > Calamus > Calamus simplicifolius. Next base: position 922,891 of record UESW01004137.1, on the reverse strand, counting down.
TGCGATCGATCCAAGCCATGATCATGATCGGCGATGATCAATCCGATGGTTGCGATCCATCTGATCGGAGATGATCCAACGTCTGCGATCGATCCAAGCCATGATCCCGATCGGCGATGATCAATCAGACGGTTGCGATCCATCCGATCGGAGATGATTCGACATCTGGATCGATCCAAGCCATGATCCCAATCGGCGATGATCAATCCGACGGTTGCGATCAATCCAATCGGAGACGATCCGACGGTTGCGATCGATCCAAGTCATGATCCCGATCGGTGATGATCAATCCAACAATTGCGATCCATCCGATCGGAGACGATCCGATGGTTGCGACCGATCCAAGCCATGATCCCGATCGACAATGATCGATCGGACTGTTGCGATCCATCTGATCGGAGATGATCCGACGTCTGCGATCGATCCAAGCCATGATCCCAATCAAGGATGATCGATCCGACGGTTGCGATCGATCCGATCGGTTGCGATCGATCCATGCCATGAGCCTGATCGGCGATGATCGATCCGACGGTTGCGATCCATTCGATCGGCGACGATCCGACGGTTGCGATCGATCCAAGCCATGATCCGATCGGCGATGATCGATCTGATCAGAGGCGATCTGACGGTTGCGATCGATCATGCCATGATCCTGATCTGCTATTATCGATCGAACGGTTGCGATCTATCCAATCGGAGACGATCCGACGATTGCGATCGATCCAAGCTATGATCCCAATCGATGATGATCGATCGGACCATTGTGATCAATCCGATCGAAGACGATCCGACGTCTTCGATCGATCCAAGCCATGATCCCGATCGGCGATGATCAATCCGACGGTTGTGATCGATCCAAGCCATGATCCCGATCGATGATGATCGATCCGACGGTTGCGATCAATCCAAGCCATGATCCCGATTGGTGATGATCGATCGAACCATTGCGATCGATCCGATCGGAGACGATCTGACGGTTGCGATCGATTCAAGCCATAATCCCGATCGGGGATGATCAATCCAACGGTTACGATCTATCCCATCGAAGACGATCCGACAGTTGCGATCGATCCAAGCCATGATCCCGATCGGTGATGATCGATCCGACGGTTGCGATCCATCCGATCGGCGATGATCCGATGGTTGCGATCTTTCTATTTTTTTCTTCTTACTTATTGTATTATGTTCTAGAGGTCATGCCTAGCCCCCCTCCCTTCTGTACCATTTTAATTTTAAATTAATAAACTGATAGGGGTCTGTGCCAAACCCCCCACCATTATGATGACTTTATATTAATAAAAAAATTTTATTCCTAATAATTTTTTAATTTATCAAAAAAATTATATTTTTATAAATTTTTTTATTTGAGTTGTGCATGGGCCAAGCCCCAGGTGGGCCGTGCCTGGCACGGCCCAGGCCCACCTGGGCCGGCACGGCATAGGCCCACCTGGGCCGTGCCGGGCACGGCCCAGGTGGGCCGTGCCAGCACGGCACGACGGCCGGCCCAGGCCCGTCATGGGCTGTGCCGTGCTGGGCCAACAGAAAAAATTTTCTGGGCCCGGCACGGCCCGGTAAACTGGGTCGTGCCGGCACGGCCCGATACTGTAGCAGTGCCGGGCCGTGCCTGGCACGGCCCATCAGGGCCTGGGCCGTGCCGTGCCATGGGCGGCACGGCCCAGTGCCCACCTCTAGTAGCAAACCCTATATAAGTGCCTGACCAATATGGATAGGTACGATATGGTATACCCACGTACCAATATCTGGTACAAAGTTGGAGTTGGCACAACACCTTGTACCATGTATGGGCATGATGGCGTAACAACTCATGGGGTTATACAAGTAGGGCCGGAAGTGGGCTCAGACCAGCCCAACTTCGAGTCGGACCATGGATCAAACCCAAACTTGTTTGGGAGGTTTGAGCTTAAAATTAAAGCACAAAAAATTTTAAACCAAGCTTGGGCCATTACTTAGCCTGGCCTAGACCCAGTCCAAAGCCTAAGCTCAAAGAAGGTTCAAAGCATGGATCCTTAATCAAATCCGAATCTAGCTTCAGTCGAATCATAAAACCTTAAAATATGGTGGGTCTTTTAAATTATATACTGAACTTCCAGTCAACTATACGAGAATAGCTCTCCATATCACAGCAAATTTTCTAAAGTGATTAGATGCAATCATATTAAATGTTTTTTGTTTTTGTGCAAACACTTAAAATTTGAAAAATGACTCTGTCGGCTTAATTTTTAGCCCAAATGGATAGCTGTGGGATGGCCTGATTCAGTTTTGGCCTGGGCCTGGACCTAAGCTTGGGTTAAGCTTGAGCAAAAAAAATTCAGATCCGTGCCCAGCCCAAAGCAAGAAAAATTTCAAGTTAGGCTCGGGTGTGGCCTGACCCAGCCTGGCCCATGTCCAACCCTATATATAAGGCCACCTTACCTCACAAGTACCAAAACAGGTTGTTATGGTATGCCCTATGCCTACTGATATGGATCAGTGCTTAAAACCTTTTCATCTCCACCATTATAACCAAGACTGCTTTAAGAATGGAGTGTGAGGCACCATGTCCCATCTCTTATAGCACTTAGTCATCAATATACCATGGATGTATAACTAGCACAAATATACTAATGCTACTCTTATATAGAATAATTATACTCCGCATAGTTCACTTCTTACTCCTAAGGAAAAGAAAGGAACGATGATACATAACAACTTTCATGAACAACAAAATAGATCTTCCATTAGATTCGAGGGATCCTTACAACCTCTCGGACCTCTCACAGTTTGAGGACATTGGAAGACTAATTATTTTATAAAAACAACAGAAGATACCACATTGCAGTGGTGGAATCTAGTTCCATTATAAATATATTTTCTTTACATAAACTATACTCCAATATTAACAAATGACCATAGAGAGTATATAGACTTGAATAATTGGCAATATTATGAAATTTATCACCAAAATCTTCTCGAATGAACCTTGTGCACACCTAAATAACATCACAAATGGGTTACATGTTAAATGTACTCTCACCTCCCTCAGTTTTCATCTGACAATTACTTCCTCTCTAATCCCCCATGTCAATCACATGCATCAGTTGCTCTATCTTGAGAGCATAATGGTGCATAAAAATCCTTTTTATTTTAATTGAGAATAAAAGCATCAAAATCTTAGAGCCAACAGCTAGCAGGGTAAGCAGAATTGTGAACATTACAGTGACATCCTAGTGGAATGAAGGGAAGTGAGAGCAATAGAGGTCTGAAATTGATTAAAATGTATAAGTGAATTTATGGCATGGCACAATGTCCTAGTGCCATATTTGTGTTTCAATTATACAGAAACTCTACAACAAAATCTTCTCAGGTATGTTCTAGACTAAAGGGATGATTATGATCTAGATCACAGCATGTAACTTGCTAACCTATCCAACAACAGGTTCTATATTCTAATTTTAACTTCTAAGTTGCAAGTTTTCTGGATATAATTTACCTTTCAACGTCATCTGCAATATAAATCCTCAAAAAAGTAGCATTTCCTTTCCCTTTTTTGTCTAATTCCAACTCTAGCCCAGAATGAATCTCTTGCTAGTGAGACATATATGAAGCAAAGGGCTTACATCAATTTTCATAAATATAAAACCCAGCAACTCGTGCCATGCTTCTTTGTCCATAAAAACAATAGATGCATCAGAGAGAATTTTAATTGAAAAATAAATACATTAACATCAGTATAAAAGGAATACCTACAATCAGAATATTGCTTGTAGATGCTATCAACAATGCAACCGTAGCAAAAACCAGTTTCACTGCATCAGGTTTTGCCTGCAAGTGGTTGTAAATCATAAGATTCAACATCCAGCTATCTTTTAAAAGAAAGAGCAGAGAGAATACTTTCAGCTTACCAGCCATAAAACTCTAGAAAATGCAACATTTGCCGGCTGAGGTTTACAGTGCAATACCGTCAGTATCATTTTCATCAAATAGGTATGGAGCAAAGCACAAGAAAAGGAAGAGAGAACAGAAGTAATTGGAAATAAAAAGCACCTGAACAGCATCACCATGTTCAAGATCTGAGAGAGCATGATTGGTTTGTGCCTGAATAATGTAACTTCATTAGTACTGACTTTGATATACAAATCCTCCATTTAATAAGGCCAAAGTGCTGTAGCTTATAAAGATAATTGCCCGTTTCCATCAAAGATAAACATTAAAAAAAAAAGAAAAAATAAAGGCAAACTGCTAATTCAGTGAATGATCTTTAATAACAAAAGGCAAACTGATCGGTTATAGAAAAAGAGTAGTCAGAAAATCTGGACTTAAAGATATCAAATTCACCTTCACTATGCCAGCAACTTCCACAAACAATAATGATCACAATCCAAAATCCAAAGGCTATTGTGACAATCTGGCTGGAAAATTTTTTGTCACAAAAAAAAAAAAAAAAAAAATCATAAAGAAGGCATGCTTTCTTTGATAATTCAAGATTCAGCTCAAAATCTTACATGCCAAAAATCAATGAAACAAGTGCCTTTTACAAACTTTTATTCTAATAAAATAAGTCACCATCATTCAAAATCTGGAAAGCTAATAAGTGTTGACCGCTGGCCTTGCATTCCTGCTAGGCCATGCATCCACGGTGGCAAATATGGCTCCCTCTACAATTGGCATGGTAGATGGCGAGGAGCGTTCGTCACCCCATACCAGAAGAGAGAACCAAAGCTCTCTCCCTCTCTCTCTCTCTCTCTCTCGTTTGTCAGAAACCAAAGCTCTCTCTCTCTCTCTCTCTCTCTTCCACCATCTCCTCCTCTCTGCAAGCAGCATGGCCTGGGGCATCGATCTATAGGGAACTCTGGTAGCTCCTCCGCCGCCTGGCAATCCGATCTCCGACAAGGTAAGTCCTCGTCGCTCCCACTCCCTCTCTTTTTCTCCTTCTCCAGCCAAGGAGGCCATCAATGGTATCAGTGTAGTAGGTGGCCAGGCTTTTTTCTATCCCTAGCAGCCGGAGGAGACAGAGAAGAGCCTGGTGGCTATCGGCGTTCTCCTCCCAAGCCACAGCAAGGACGGCTTGGGCTGCCCCCTTCTTAGCAGTGGAAGGGAGCCACCGGGCCCGAAAATGCAGCTGGCGCCATGTTCTCAAGCTACTAGAGAGGCCAAGGGGGTTTTCCCCGGCCGCCACACATGCGGCAACCAGCCATGAGGAGTTCGCTGAGATTACATATAGCACTCATTTATAAATTCAGCAATATATGGGGGCACATTTTTTTTCTTTTTTTTTTTGTTATTCAGCCAAAAACAGGTAGCACTGATGTGGCAGCCATGTAAGCTATGTGACAACATGGCAGTGATGCGTGTGCTAACATAGGCATGTCTAGGTGACATGGCCTACAACACGTGGATGCTCATGGCATTGCTGCCATGCCACAGTGATGTGCAATGTCATGTGTCTGCTAATGTGACACCACATGTCATAAGTCCCGCTGGCATGGCATGCCACATGGCTGTGGAACCCGCTGACGCGGCATACTATGTGCCATTTTTATTTTTTTCTTAAAAAAGGGATTTTTGGATTTTATTTTTAAGCCCCTAGGGACCTACTATTAATTTTTCCTTTAAAGTATTATTAAATTATTTTAATTAACAATAAGGACTTTTTGTTAATTTTGCCTAATTAACCATTAGTCCTCTATTTCTGTTTTTAGAGAAAGAATTTTTTCTGTTTTTCTGATTTTAAAATTAACAAAAAAAATTGCAGAAAAATCAGAAAAAATTGCAGAAAAATCCAGAAAATTTATCTTTTTTTTTCTGATTAAGGCATAATTATCTATGCTTTGTGCATAAATGGTATTTATGCCATTTTTGGCTGAAGAATAAAACTGCGGCATAATTATTTATGCTTTGAGCATAAATGGTATTTATGCCTTTTTGGCTGAAAAAAATTGGCATAATTATTTATAATTAGTGCATGAATGGTATTTATGCTTTTTTTTTTAAGAATTTGTTGGCATGAGATTTATGCTTAGTGCTAAGATTGCTAATTATTTGTTATAACTAGTTTATTTCATGGTACATATAATTGATAAAAGATATGTATGATAGAGCAATAACTATTGTTAAAACAACAATAGGAGAAACTAGTGAGTTTCCAATTACTGTAGGTTTACATCAAGGATCTGCCTTAAGTACGTATCTTTTTGTATTAGTTATGGATGAATTAACCAAACATATTCAAAATGATATTCCATGGTGTATGTTATTTGCAGATGATATAGTGTTGATTGATGAAACTAAATCTAAAGTAAATGCTAAACTAGAGATTTGGAGAGAGGCTTTAGAATCTAAAGGTTTTAAGATTAGTAGAACTAAAACTGAATGCATGAAATGTAATTTTAGTGGGAGTAAAAATACAAATGAAGAAACAGTAAAGATTGCAAACCAAGAGATATCAAGGAGTAAAAAATTTAGGTATTTCGGATCAATTATCAAGCAAGAAGGTGAAATAGGTAAAGATATGAATCATAGAGTTAAAGCAGGATGGATTAAGTAGAGGAGTGCTTTGGGAGCATTGAATAATCGGCGCATCCCATTAAATTTGAAAGAAAAATTCTATAAAACTGCTATTAGGCCAGCTATGCTATATAAAACAGAGTGATGGGCAATATTGAAATATGTGAATAAATTAAGTGTAACAAAAATGCGTATGTTAAGATAGATATGTGGTAAAACTTTAAAAGATAGAATTATAAATAAACATATAAGAGAAATGATAGAAGTAGCCTCAATTGAAGATAAAATCCGAGAAAATCAATTACGATGGTTTGGACATATACAATGTTGACCTTTAGATGCTCCAGTTAGAATGAGTTATCATTTAACAATTCATGATAAGGATAGAAGTAGAGGTAGACCTAAACTAACATGGGCAGAAATAATTAAAAAAGATATAACTATTTATAATTTAAAAATTGGCTTGGTCTTGAATAGAGCAGAATGAAGAAAGCAGATTCATGTAGCCAACCCCATGTAGTTGGAAAAAGGCTTAGATGAGTTGAGTTGAGTTAGTTTATTTTATGATAATAATTTTTTTATATCATATGATATGTTCATATTGATGTAACCATGCCTGGTGTTGTATATGAATTTGTTCCAAGTTGCATTATTTTTGTAGAATTAGGGATAAATTCTCTGAAGTAGAAAATGGTTAAACTAGATATTCAATTTTACTAAATGGGTGATGATTATAAGCTTAGTAAAATTTTTGATCCCATTTTATAAGAAAGAATATCCAAAATCAAATTAGTTTTTTCTTGTCAATAATGTACGCTGTGACATGTGCCTAACATCCAAACTTTGCTTGAATGATGGCATCCAAGACCATTGTAGCTAACCTAAATAGAGGTGAAAAGCTAAATGGACAAAGCTATAACACGTGGCATATAAAGATTCAATATTTGCTTAATGAGTTAGAAGTCTTAGAATCCTTCACAACTAGTATAACCGTGCAACTTGCCCAGCACCGCCATGACTAAGAGGTATATAAGAATGGAGTCAAGAAGGATCATTATGCACGCTTTATTATATTTAGCAGCATACACAACAATCTCATTGGAGAATTTGAGAAGTTTTCCATAGCCCAATCCATGTGGAATCAGCTGAAGATTAAGGTCAATCCTTCGCTACAAGGCTGCATGCCTTAAATTTGAAGTTCATGTAGCACACTAAAGATCCTAGCCACTCCATGTCTGAGTATCTTTGTTTTATAAATATCATGATTAGGGATCTGAAAGCTGTAGGATGTGAGCTAACAGATGAGCAGCAGGTACTGATAGTGATGTGTTCTCTACCTGATGTTAAGCGAGGTTAGCTGAAGCTCTTAATGACTCGTAGCAAGCACATTAAGAGCTTTGATGACATTTCCTAACATTTGGAGCTGGAAGCTGAATGCATGAAAATCAACCGCCTGCCAGCTTTGTGATTCAAGCTGGGCCTTCAAGGCCCAAAAACAAAAAAAAGAGGCAGGGCAGGCGAGAAAGTTGGACAAGGATCAAGGAGAAAAAAGGTAGTCAAACCTCGAAAGGGCAAGAGGGATGTAGCAAAGATGGGATGCTACACTTATGAAGTGAAAGGGACATTTGGCTCGTGATTGCACTGAGCCTAAAAAAAGGTACCCTCCACTCCTATCTCTTTTAATGTTTGTTCATATGCATTAGTTGCTGATACACTCTGATTGAATTGTAGATAGGAAGTGAACAAACACGTAGTGAGAGACCAAACTAGCTACGTGGATTTTCATCGAATACCAGTGGGTCCCCAACATATTATGCTTGAAAATGGCTTACATAAACAAGTGTTGGGCATAGGAGCTTATTGTATTAGGATGCATAATGGACATGAGCTGCCCTGCATGACGTTTTGTATGTCATAGCTATTTGGTGTAATCTATATTCTGTACTTGTCCTATTGACCCTAGGTTATACTTTTTGTTTATTTAAGAATCGAATGAATGTATATTTGGATGGTCATATGTTCTTTTATGGACAATTATCCAATGGTTTCTTTCGACTTCATGTTGATTTAGTAATCATTATTCATCATTTGCATGTGTTTCTTTTCCTTCTAAAAATGATAGTTTGAAATGGCATACCAGACTTAGCCATATAGGCCAAGATAAGATGTTAGACTAGCAAGAGAAGAGCTATTACACCCTCTTAGCAAAATAAATCTCCTCGTATGTGAGCCTTGCTTAGCAGGAAAGGCATCTAAAAAACCTTTTCGTAAGGCTTCTACGACCTCTCAACCTTTAGAGCTAATATACTCATACATCTATGGAGCTATGAATATCAAGGCACGTCATGGCGCCTTACTTTCTCACATTCATAGATGATTATTTGCGATTCGGATATGTATACCTAATCTTTCACTGCTATGAAATGTTGGATTATTTATGACGCTTTTTAGCGGAAGTGAAGAATAGAAAGGAGAAGACTTTGAAAACTCTTCAAACTAATAAAGGGCACGAATATTTGTTCGAGCAATTTAAAAGGCTTTAGGAAAAGGGGATACGCAAGCAACTTAGAATTTCTAGAATGCTGCAACAAAATGGAGTTGTAGAGAGTAAGAATAGGACCTTATTGTATATGGTTAGGTTGATGATGGCGCAAGCAAATCTTTCAATAAGTTTCTGAAAAAATGCACTACTAACTGTTGCATACATTCTTAATCGTGTGTCGAGAAAGTTGGTGCTTACTACTCATATGAGTACCAAATTTGAATCACTTGCGCCCATGGGGTTCAGCAGGATACATTCATAACACCTCCTATAAGTATGGAAAGCTAGCTCTAGGGCTAGCAAGCATGCATTCATCGAATATCCTAAAAATTTCAAGAGATATGTGATGTATGGTGAACAACCTGATAAAGGAATGACTAAAATAGAATCCAAAGATATGGAACTCATAGAGAATGAATTCTCAAGCATTGGTAAAGGAAGGACTTTGGATTGTACGAGTTACAGGAGGACTACCATTATCTTTGGCAAAGGAGGGGAATTACAATCTTTTCCAAGAGTTACCACAAATAGTGGAAGTAGCTTACCTAATGGGGCATGCCAGCAAGTGAGAGTGCTTCTATAAGTGGTAGCGAACCACTAGAAAGTAAACCTCATGGTCCTGATTTACAATTGTGGAGAAGTGAACGTGGAAGTGTGCCACGTCGCCATTTTGAAATTGAAGAGGATGTGTTCCTATGCAATTCGCTATATGTAAATGAGTCAGCTTCTTTTGACGAAGCACTCGCTTCACCTGCTCATAATGAGTGACTTAGAATTGATGACTAAAAACCATATGTAAGAGTTAGTTGACCTTTCATCTAGGTGCAAATCGATAGAACATAAGTGGATCCTAAAACGAAGCACAAGACAGATAGATCAATCGACAAATATAAGGCCCGACTTGTGATGAAGGGCTATACCCAAATGAAAGGTATAGATTATGAAAAGACATTCTCTCTTATGGTGAGGTTTGCCTTTATTTACCTAATCTTAGCTATTGTAGCCCATTTAAATTTGGAGCTATAATATATCGAGACAACATTTCTCAATGAAGGACTAAATGAAAAAATCTATATGAATCAACTTATTGGCTTTGAAGTCAAAGGACAACAAGGTAAAGCGTACCGTCTGAAACAACCTACAAATGGTCTTAAACAATCGTCTAGGTAATGGTATTTCAGGCTTCATAAAACTATTACATTGGTTGGCTTGAACATAATTAAGGAAGATCATTGTGTGTATATCAAGAAATCAGAAGATGAAATTTTGATTTTATCGCTGTATGTGAATGATATCCTTTCTACTATGAATAATATAAGGTTCATCATCCTTTATCTTTAAAATGAAGGATATGGATGAAGCAAATTATACACTCGGAGTGAGAATCCTAAAAAATCGCTTTAAGAAGTTTCTTGATTTGCCTAAAAAAAAAACTTATGTTGAGAAAATTTTGAAATGATTTTAGATGCATTATTCGAAACCCATTGACACTCCAATTGAGAAGGATTGTATTTTGAGCCTCAATCAGTGCCCTACAATGAATAAGGAAAAGGAAAGAATGAGATGGGTTCCTATGCTAATGCAATGGGAAGCTTGATGTATGTCATATTGTATATTCATCCTGACATTTGCTTTGCAGTGGACTTAGTTGATACCAAAGTAATCCAAAACCTACTCATTGGGAAGCAGTTAAAAGAATCTTTTGTTCTTTCATGCCAATCTCATCCTATAATATCAACAAGGAGACTTGAGATTGAAAGGTTTCTATGATGCAAATTGAGCTGCTGATAGAGACGAGCAAAAATCTACCTTAAAATATGCATTCATGTTAGGATAGGGAGCTGTTTCTTGGTGGAGCAAGAAGCAAAGTTACATTGCCCTCTCTACGATGGAAGCCGAATACATCGCTTGTTCGGTAGCTGTTTAAGAGGCGATGTGGCTGAAGAGATTTTTGAGTTGACTCGAGATTTTAGTCGTCGCTTATGAGGCCATTTAGATATGTTCTAACAACATTACAGTGCACTAAAGATCTAAAATATATGATAGAACAAAACACATTGACATAAGATGTCACTACATTCAAGACATGGTCAAGGTAAAGCTACCCTTCAGCATATCTTTATTAGCATAATGGTGGTCGATCCATTAACTAAGTCTATTGCCACAGATGTATTTTAAACTCAAGTGAGGTGCTTCAGTCTTCGTAGAATTTGACTAACAAGGATTGTACTTTGGATATTGTTGAAATAAAATGTTTATTTTATTACCTTTGATGATATTTTTATAAATGTGATAGTGTAAGACACATGAGTATATGAATGTCAAAGGCTTATATCAGCCCACTAGATAATCATTCTGACACTTGTGATGAGCAGGATAAGACATGAATGTCAAAGGCTTATATCGGCCCACTAGATAATCATTCTGACACTTGTGATGAGCAGGATAAGACAAAACTGACCATAATTAATGCTTAAGTATCGACATTATGAAAAGATGCATATATTGCATGGAACATGAAAGGTACATGTGTTGTATGAAAAGTTGTATGAGTTGCAGAAAATGTCGTGGGCTACATGAGTTGCAGGTAATGTTGCCTCGGTTAGAACTAAGATGAGACTCAAAAGAGTTAGATACGAAATATATTTGTTATGTCCACAAATCCGTATAGAGCCTAATGAAGCTGAATGTGATCATATGTGTAAGTGCTCGGGTTGGATGTTTTTGTAATATTTGGATCCAAGTTCATACAATGTTTGAAATTGACATTGCATGTTAAGTGGGAGCTCCACTATAGCATGCACACTGTGTTGCATGTGCTAAAGTTGACTATTTAGGGGATGAAATAATAAATTCCCTCTCAATCACCATGTGAGCCGTAAAGACTGTGATGTGTCCTTAGACTTGAAACTCTCATAAAGTTAGAGTTTAAGATGACTGCTTTAGCCTTATCGCCATGAAAAATGCAGCTACATGGGACAATACTAGAAAGTTAATTAACCAAAGATGGATTAATATAAGTGTTCAAGGAAGATCATTCGATAACACATTTTGAGTTTATGAGTCATAGCCCAGGTGATTATATGCATAGTTGCATATAATCATGAACACAAACATCTGATTTAGTGATTACAAGTACTGCCCAAAAATAAATCTTTGAAGGGGCTGAGAGTACTTAATCTAGTGTGATCAAATTACCTATTAGAATAGACGAAATTGACGTGATTATGTGCTACGTTAGTTAAATGATAACTTAAAAGTAGCACTTCCCCTATATGCGTTTTGTCAGGTTGCACATCCTAATGCCTATGTGAGCACAAAGATACATGTGAAGTTGAGAATTTGGCTTCCTCTGCGAATGAGTGGGAGATTGTTGACCACTAGCTTAGCATTCATGCTAGGCCATGCGTCCACAATGGCAAATATAGCTCCCTCTGCCACTAGTATTGTACATGGAGAGGGGTGTTCGGAGAGGAGGATCTAATCCTCCTCTCTCTCTCTCTCTCTCTCTCTCTCTCGTTTGTGAGAAGAGAACCGAAGCACTCTCTCTTCCACCATCTCATGCTCCTCTCTACGAGCAGCATGACTTGAGGCGTGGATATGTAGAAAACTCCCATAGCTCCTCCATCGTCTAACAATCCAATTTCCAACAAGGTAAGTCCTTATCGATCCTACTCCCTCTCCTTCTCTCCTTCTTCCCCAGCCAAGGAGGTCATCGCTAAGAAAATCACAAAACGAAAATCCATATTTTTTTTTCTGAAAGAAAGGCCCACAATAATTATATTACAAAAAAAAAAAAGGCTCGTTCCAACCAAATATTCGAGGAGTTATCCAAACATATAATCCATGGCATTATTCTTACTCGCAAAAATGGTAATAAAGCTACACCAAAGACAAACAAAAAACAAATGATAGGCCTTTGGTCAATTGTTACAGAATGTCCAAATTCAGCATCTAACCCTACAATCTTGCAAACAAAAATTGAAGTCCATTAAAAGTTCTTTGACACCGACAAAAACCAATCACAGACTATTCAAACCAAACATTAGATGAAATTACAACGCCCAAAGAAAACATTAAAAAAACCGCCATTGTGCCCCCGGCGCTAATAATAATATAGCAAGACCGGATACAGGGAAAAGAACCCCAAAGATCGCTCCTTTCCGAACAAAAAACAGAGAAACAGATATCAAGTCAACAAAAACTACCAATAATTCCCCAAAAAAACAACGAGAAAACGCCAGCATACTAGATTTACCTCGTTGCTCAACAAAGGGACTCTCTGGCTCGGCGCTGTCTTGATCCTTAGGTTCTTTCCCATCGAAAACCTTCTTCCCTTCTCCCAGAACAATGCCCTTCCTCTCTCTCTCTCTCTCCTCTCCCCTTATCTCTGAGGCCAGGGGTATAGTGGCCTAGAAATCTGGATCCCGTGATATAGTCGTTGTTGACTGGGAGTCCGATAAGAATCTTGGCCCCAAGTGGGGAAGAAGGACACGGGAATAACAAATACGGAGGGGAAAAGTCTGTGCACAGAGACGTCTCCAATACCGAGGACTTGATGGTGATTGGTGAGAGGGATAAAGTTTGCAGGCCCAGGAGAGGTTGGGAGTGGAGTCCAGGTTATATCAGGGGAAGGAGTAAAGAAAGCAGGCATTGGGAAGGGAAAAGCCTTACTGGATCATGCAGCAAATCGGTACCAAACGCATGAGTTGATCATGTGCTTATCATGCATATCATAGTTTAATAAATTATAATATATATCGTATGCGTAATGTTATAAGTGTGCAATTAATTTACATGCTTAATGTATATTTTATGCATCAAAAATTGATGTATAAATTTATCATACATTTCATGCTTAATTTAAAGTAGATTATAAGTTGTGTAAGGGTAAGGACATCTCTCTTTTTTATTTTTAAAAATTATAATTAAAAAAAATAATTCTAAAAAAAAGTTTAACTTAAGAAAATAACTCATATTTAACTATAATTATTCTCTCAACTTATTTCTAAAAAACTTAAAAATAATTAAAAATATTTTTAAATAATAAAATTATTATTTAAAAAATAATAATTATTTTTTAAATAAATACTGTCCTATACATTAATTCAAAGTAACTTTTTAAAAATTCAACGCTATCTAAAAGTATTAAGAGTAACTTTTAAAAATTCAACGCTAAACATGCCTTCGGAGTCACCATCGCAACCTAACCCACTGTCCCATCCGAAGTACAGAGTTTTTCTTGATATTCCAATTAAAGCCGTATCTTCTCAGCCACGAAATTTTCTCCTTTTTTGTCATCCATATATCAATGATGAGGACTCTCTTAAAGATGGCAATTGGAGACGGATACAGAGGACTACACCTTCATTTCCGTATAATTAAAAATAAATCCATTATAAATATAAAATTTTATAATTAAATTTATACCCATATAATTATATAATATTTGTATCCATCTCATTATTCATACTTATTTTTTAACCATCATACTCATCCCAAATAAAATGAAGGCTAACGGGTATTTATAGAAAAAATTATCATCTCTGCCTAAAAGTGCCACAAAGATGTATAAATATAAGTATAAAGAACTTCACTCAGCCCATTATTTACATAGACATTATACACCTAGGGTAACTAAAGATTTTGTCTAGTTGCTATGGAAATAAAAATAAAGCTAAAATATTTTTGATCCTTAAACTTTCATCCAAAATTTCTTTTGATCCAACTTTATTTGTTATAGTTTAGTCCCTTGTATTATAAGAATTTTACATTTCTGATGTCCTATCATGCGTTAATTAAAATTGACAAAATATTATGTTATTAACCAATTCATATGTCCACACACATCAATTATTTCTACCAAATTTAACTAATACCTTATAATGGATGTTAAGAATACAATATTCTGAAAATATAAGAACTCAATTATAACACCTTAAAGATTGAAAACCAAAATAAATTTGGAATGAAAGTTTGAGGACCAAAAGTATATTTTCATATCCAAATTCATTTTGGTCATCAAACTTTCACTCCAAATTCATTTTAATCCTTAAATTTTTAATTACTACAGTTTAGTTCATCATATTTTAAGAATATTACATTTATGATGTTTTGTTACATGGGATCAATTAAAATTTATAAAATAGCTAACATGTTATTCTGATATGAATACATAAACTACCATTTGAACTCATAGTAACTTATCATGTAAGATAAGTGTTATTTTATATCATGTTCTGGTGATATGCCAACTATTCTATCAACTTTAACTAACCTTATATAACGAAGCATCATGAATAAAATTTTTTTAAAGTATAAGGGGCTAAACTATAACAACAGAAAGTTTAAGGACCAAAATAAAATTTGAGTGAAAGTTTGGGGATCAAAAGTTTATTTAGTCCATTTTTTCCTTATTTTGCTGTGAAAGAAAATTCAAGAAGGGAAACCTTTCACAAAAAGTAAAAGATCAAAATATCCTCCAACGGATTTATTACTTTTTCATTCTAAAAGATAGTGATTTTAAGAGAAAATGATAACAAGGGAAATGATTCAAGATAACTTATATGTTAATTGCTTTCTCTACAATATTTTACCCCACCTAAATATGAAAAGTACTCTATTTTTTTTTCTTCTTTTTTTCTATTCTTTCATTGTTTTCTCTAGGGTATTAATTTTGGATACTACTCGTTAAACACAAGTCGAATTTGGCACAAAGTTAGTAAGTTTGAGTTGAAATAAGTAGGTTAGAGTCAAAATCAGCTTAACTTATTAAATATGATTAATAAATAAACCATGCCTAGGATTGACCCACTAGCTCGAAGTTAATCCATATTGATTCAATTATTGAACAAATCATTTCATGTAACATTACCTGCAAACTCAAACATGACTTGCTTGGCCTATTTAACTTATCCAAGTTAATATTACTTTTCATTTTTTAACTAGTAAAATTATTATTAAATTATTTTATAATTATAGTTATAAAATTATTTTATAACTCTGTCAAGGCCGGTTCCAAGCTTGGGTAAAGAAGGAGGATTGCGTTAGGTAGCTGACAGTCAGCGTAAAACTCCATCAAAACCCTTAAAACATGAATCTGATGATAGAGATAGAGGTGGATCTAAACTAGCATGGACAGAAATAATTAAAAAAGAAATAATTATTTATAATTTAAATATCGACTTGATCCTGAATAAGTAGAGTGAGAAAGCAGATTTATGTAGCCAAAAAGGCTTAGATGAGTTGAGTTGAGTTGGGTTATATAATTGTTTTTTGATGGAATTAGTATTAGGTGGGTTATATAAACTATACAAGTTGGATGAAGTAAAATTTAATTTAAGATTAAATGAATTAAAAATGGATCATATATTCATGTCAATCCAAATAAATCTAATTATTAAATAGGTTAGATGGCTTACATTGTCATGCTTGAGTTTACATCTATGATATAATAATAAACAAACAAGTTTGAATATAATATATTTGTTATTACTCTTAGGTTGGCGCGTCCCATTCATGACTCATTGATATGATTTGCCACCCTTAATTTTTTTTTCTTTCTTTTTTTATTTTCTTTGCAACTAAACATAGTTTGCTGCTTGTTATTTAGACTACTATAAATTGGTATTTTGTTTAGGATTATATTAATTAAGATTTTCAAATAATTTCTTTAGTATCTTAAATAAAAATTTAATTCACAAAGATCTGTAACATTTTTAACAATAATAGTTCATCTAAATTTTACAACATCAATCGAAATTTTGATATAAGTTAGCATCTTGAAAAATCTCGATTATGTTTAAAACATTCAGTCTTCTAGTTTAACTAAGATAAAACAAGATCCTTGTTTAACTTCTCCTCTCTCTCTTTTTTTTTTTTAAGTAAAAGATCACTTATAATCTAATTTCATTGAACTATTAAAATTAGTTGCATTCAACAACTCCTTAGCATAAATAAATTCAAGACAATAAGGAATGGATTGATGATGTCAAGTGGGAGGTCTAGCTTGTCTTGCATAAGACTATTTGATAAGCATATGAGCACAATTATTGTTGGATCCAAACGTATAGTTTACATTGATATATATATATCAAGATTTGTATATAAAAAAAGAGCATTTGCAATTAAAAATTGTGTAGAGGACGTGTCAAGATGGTGGAGATCTGTTCACTAACATGGGCTTGCAAACGGTACTGACTAGTTTATCTCAATTTCAGTTGTCAAGTAAGAACGTCAAACAACCAAATTCTTTCAGGAATCTTGTTGCGTGTCAACGAGGGCAAATGGACTACATGGCAAAGAAAATGCCATTTGATCAGTATTTGATAGCGAGTTGCGACTTGCGGGCCAAGCCAAGGCTTCTAAGACCCATATCGATTGACTATCAAACGAAAAGAGGGCGAAAAAAAAGGCGCCATGTTTCTTGTAGATGTAAAGCTTGAGAACGACTTTGTGCACTGCTCTCGATACATCAACGTCTGTCCAAATCATTCCATCTTATTTCAAAAAAAAATTAAATTAATAAAATAAAATTTTAAATTAATTTTGATTACATTCTATCGTATCAATTTTAAATAAATTTAATTTATCATAAAAATATAATTTTTAAAATTTAAATATATTTAAATACTAAATAAAATATTAAAGATTTATAAATATTAAAAAAAAACATTCAAACAAGTATTGAGACATCTAATCAAGTTGGGAACTAGAATGGAACTGATGTGAAGTATGTTGTTTCATAAAATAAATTAAGATTTTTTTTCCTATAAGATTTAAAATCTTATAGCTTGTATACGTAGCATGCCACGGTCCCTTTTCCTTTTGCCATTGCAAGGTCAATATATTCCCTAAAATAAGGTCAATATATTCAGCAGAAAGCTTGGCTAGAAATAAAATAAGAGTGGCATTTTTTTTATATGGTGCACTAGGGGTAACCTAAATATTGTGGGAAGAATAGTTTACAGGATTCACTGAAGAAAGTATTATTTCATTCAATTATGCACCAAAAGCATCTAAATTACATTATCTTTGGAGCAAACTGGTAAGAAAGTCCTAAATTTGCGTCAAATGCCCTGGATTGATACCAGCAGCAGGTCACATTGTGGAAGACCTGGATTGATACCAGGTTGACAGTCGCAAACAGACAAAAAAAAAAGCCAAAAACGTGTGAGCTCAGCTTCAATCCCAACTATGAGACCCAGTCATAATCTTCAAACAAAAACGCATAAGCTAAATTTTAAACCCAAAGCTGAGACCCACTCATCCTCTGTCATCATCATCATTTTTTTAAGATAATCCTAAGGAAGAAGACTTCTGCCTAAAATTTTATTAATATGAGAATAATTTACAGAAAGATCAGAGGTACAATGGAAGAGAGAGGAGATTACAAAATATATTGTGAGACTCCAACTATTTTCTAGGACAAAGATTACTCGATCCATTGAAGCAATTAATAATCTTGTGAAGGGTTGAAGCTGAAATTGATTTCTTTTATGAAAGATTCTAAGTCTCTCTCATTCCATACGTTCAATATAAAGATATTATCGCGTTCCAGCTTTTTCTAGATCTGGCCAATACTTTCTTCTTCCTCCCAATGCCCGGATCTTTGAAATAGAGGATAGTGGCCTACTTAAACTAAAGCCATTGGTTAGTGATCGATTGACTCCTAAGTTGCCCTACATAAATTTGTTTCTTCTATGCAATTTGTTAAGAAAAGTCAGTCAAAACAATATTTTGACTTTTTCTGCAATGAAAGCTTTTCATACTGAGTCATAAAAAGAAAGGTGACTCCATGGTAATTAATAAATTTATAGGACTCCACATTATATTTGCCATCACTTTGAGGTTTCTAGATTGATACATCGACCAAAAAGATGGACAAATAGCTAAAAAGAAACTCTAGAGCTACTAAGTTGCTATTGTTCTAGGATATGACGCATAATCAAATTTTTTACTGTTGTGATTTACAATGCAATATTGAGGTAGTTGAGCTATTTCTCTTAGTAGCTCTATCATACAGATCCTTAAACAAGAGCATCATTGGGATTGGAGATATCTTGTTGTCCTCTTAAAATCTAATAATTTCTCCATTACTAAGTCTGAAGGTCACATAGCTCCAAAGGCATCTAATTCCTTTCAAATATCCTTTCAAATTGGAGATACTCTCCATAATTTGAATTTATCCCTGAGGACAAATCGACATATTGAGTAATAAGTTTTAGAGATTAGGTTTGCTAAGGATTGGTGTCACCAATCTAGTTGCTTAGAAACTTTTAAGCCAGTTAGTCAGTAGAGCAAGTTTCATACTCTTAAATTCTTGATGTCAAGTCCACTATCTTTCTTGTCTTTTAAGTAGCTTTCCAATTGACAAGACATTGGAATCTATGGACTGAGTCTTTTTCGTTATAAAGAAAGCTCTTATTAATTTGTCAACAGTTTGAATACAGATATGAAGTAGAAAGAAGAGTTGTAAGGCAAAATTAATTAGATATGTCGATTCCTAATAAAGAGTAGTTTACCTTTTTAAGAAGACGATCTCCTTACCATCTTTTCTAGAAGTAGAATCTTGCACTATTTCAAGAGTTATGATCAAATAACAAGAGCCCACAATTAAGTGGTGTGGCATAGAACAAAACTGTCTCTTCTTCAATGCTCAAAAAGATTATTGAGCTTCCTATGAAAATTGATTATAAAGCCTATAGCATTTTTAAAGGCTAGCAAAAATGTTTTCACATCAATAAGACTTTCTCTTTTCGTAGCACAGAAAAGTAGAGAATTATCCACAAATTACAAGGTTTTTATATTGCATTGGTAAGGCAAAGCTTCAATGCCTTTGATATGACTGATTGAGCAAGTTTGTTTAGAAGTTTAGTGAGTATATCTGCAAGAAAATTGAATAAACTTGGAGAAAGTATATCTCCATATCGTAAACATCATTACACTTAATTTATTTTTCTAAACAAGCAAGGACCACTCCTATTGATGTTGAACTAAGTAGAAAAAGAATCCAATTTATCTACCGAGTAGGAAATCCATGAACCATCGGGACTTCCATCAAAAACCTTTAGCAAACTCTATCAAGGCTTTTTCAAAATCAAACTTATAAAGAACTCCTAGGGGTGCCATATTTCTTACAATATAGTTCACAAGCTCATGGATACAAGCAATTTTTTATAATTGACCTTCCTTTAATGATGATAAAAGCAAATTGGGTTTCATCCACTAAAAGAAGGAGAAACTTAACTAATCTAATACTCATTGTTTTGGTTATAATTTTATAGATACTATTGAGTAGGTTGATATAGTCATGATCACATGCCATGAAGAACTTTTCTTCTTAGAAATCAGAATAACATAGGCAAAATTTAATCTTTAAATGTTTGGGATGCCTTGTAAAAGTATTAAGAAAAATCATGATGTCTTTATGGAGCTCCCAATATCTCTAAAAGAAGCAAAAAAGAATTCATCTAGACTCGCTTTAAATGCCTCAAGGTAGAATGTTGCTGCTTTAACTTTATCTAAAGCAAATGGATCTACCAATGGGCTTAGATAGATAAAGAAGGGGCCATATAGACAATTTCAATTTATAATGGCCAATGAAGAGGTGGAGGCACCAAAGAGGTTCTTGATTGAAGAAAAATTTCTCATGAGAAGTTAACTTGACACTACTATTATCAACTAAGAAAGTTATCCAATTGTGTCTCTTCTACTCAAGGCAACCTTATGGGAAAAAAATCCTATTCTATTTTCTTTTTTAACCAAGTTATCCTTGCCTTTTACTTCCAACAAAATTCCTCCTTTTCATAAATATTAACTAAAGATTGCTTAAGGATCTTTCTAGAAGAGAATTCCATTAGCACTAAGTCAACATCCTCCTTTTTCTCTAGTAGATCAATATCATGATTATTTCTATTTGATATCTTTGTAGGCCTTCATCCTTTCCTTGAACTAATTTCTTAGATTTGCTCTTAACCTTCTAAGGTTTTCAACTCATACTATTGTGTTATTCTAACATCCTCTTATATTTCGCAAGAATTACTAATAATAGCATCTAACCCCTCCTCCTTTGTCCATCAAGATTCGAATATGAAGATTCTAAAATGTTATGGTATTTCAAAGTTGAGGTTGTAAACGATAGCAAGGAGAAGGCGATAAAAAAACTAGGCTAGCTAAAGCTTTTTGGAAAGATGTAAAAAAGAGTTCATTCTACTATAGAGAAAAGAGAAAGTAGTCTAATCAGGTCATAAAAGGCCTTTCTTTGCCATTAGATCACATAAAGTTTTTAACTTGATATCCATAAGACATATAGACTCAATGAAGGATTTGAAGTCATGATTATCCCTTTTGCTTTGTGGATTTTTCCTTTTATCAACTTAATTCTTAGTAGTATTAAAGTCACCTTCCACCAACTGTGGCCTCTAATAGTCCTCTCTCCTAGTAATTGTCTAAACTAAGAACTAGCCTTTGCAATGGTTAAACTATGTTCATCTGGGGAAGCCATGCAATCTAAGATAAACTCTTGATCTCTTTGAAAAACCTACTGAGTGTGTTGCTACTTACAAGAGAATTAGAGTGTTGCACTTGAAATCAACACCCAAACACAATGCCATTAGGCATGAGTTTTTACTAGGACAATACACTTCCATCATAAAGTTCATAAAGATTACATTAAAACAGGCTTTTCCTCATCTTTGAACCTATGTTTATGAGGACACCATAAATATTTAGTAAATCATCTAAAATTACATTGCACTCGCATCAGTACAATTACTTCTAGTTTGAAGATCTAAATAATAATTATTCTAGCTTCTTTTTCTTTAAACCATTATTGGAGGCACTCATTATAGTCACATATATACAACAATTGATGATAAAGAGAGGGCTGGTAAAGAGATAGAACCACTAATTATTTTTTGATGGTGAAGATGATTTACAATAGGGACATAACAAATAAGAGGTTGATTGTTTCTAAAGTATTGCTTCTAAAATTGTTGTTTATGATCCAAACATACCATCTATTCCTTAAATCCCCGACATGCTTGTTTAATTCCTTGAAGATTAAGAACACCTTGTGAATAAGATAAGAAAAAACCCTAAAATACCTATTATAATAATTCAAGGCAATTTATAGAAAATTTAATATAATCCATGCTTAAAATAGAGCATCCCAAATCTAGCCAATGATGCACTAGATCCTACAGCCCCATTTGGTAGTCATCACTAGCACTAATGCTATTCCTTTGGGAGGATAAAGATGCACTCAACTAAGTCTTCCCATCGTTCCTTACCTTACTCTTTAATGGATAGGATAGATGCCTCTTTGGCCACATCTCTTCTCTCTCTATCAAAAATCGGTGTCAAAATCCAACAAGGAGTCCTTAAGGCCATTCAACTTTGCTAGGTCCTAATTCCCTAATATTTTAGAAAGAGCCCTCATTGATTTTTTTGATTCATCTAAAAGAGAAGTGTCCAAAATACGAATCTCTCCTTTTGAATATCGGGTTCCATCATAGGGGATAGGATTTCAAAAGTCTAACCATCGGTCTTCGCTATTCCGTCGTAAAGTGGGAAATTAGGCCTTCAATATCTATCAACGACCACTCCTCTAGTATCCTTTAAGAAGAAAGCTCACCTTAAGCAACATTCTAATAAGCCTTTCTTCTTCCTTTTAAGATAAGAACATGCTTCCATTACAGGGAGATAAAGCATCTTTACTACTACTGAAACATACTAGTGTATTTTAAGTGCCGCATAATTGGATATCCTTCTAATAACTATCAGTGATTTTCTAATCTTATGAAAGTGCCCAAAGGTTTAGAGTGTGGCTAATCACCAAAAGCTCCTTTATCCATATGCATGTTGGAAAAAAAACCCTAGATTTATTTATTCTGATTGAAGATGCTCATCGTTACCATTACCAGGAGCTTGAATTGACTGGCATTCTCAAGTTCTTCTTGATAGGAAGCCTATTTTCGAACTTGATGTAGCCAAGGTGAAGCAAGCCCTCGATATATATCTCCCTAAAAGCAATTGGAGAATCCATTAGAACCCTCTACCTCTTGGCCCATGGTCCTTATTTAATTTCCCTCCAAAGCAAGCCTCTTGATAGTGTTCTAACTGGAAGTCAAGTAGTGATTGTCTCTATGCATTAATAGTGTTCTATGAAGCCCTTGAAGATATTCCTCAAATCATCCAGGTTTTAATGGGTGACGGTCTCTATACTAATTTTGTGGACGTCATTATGAGCCTTAATCCTCCCATCCTCCATTTAACCTGGTTTCTAGATTTAATTGGGAAGTAGAGTGGGGGACTTTGCAATTGTCCTCCTAAAGCATTCAACAATAGTGATTTTCAGCAAGTTTGTTGTAGAAGATACCCAATCTAATGCTTTTATATATAGCATCGGGGTCATGCATGGTGCCCTATCGAATCCAAGGGACATGAAATCCCGATTGATGTCTTTATTTCTATCTAAAAGCCTTAGGATGCCTTGTAGCTGAGGCATTTATTCTAACACCTCAAGCTTTTTCTCTTTCTATTGTGCTCATAGAGACTTGATTTGCTTCTATGCCTGACCCTCACCGTTGCCACCAAAGATTGGAAGAGGAACTCTACATAATATTCTAGACCTACTTTCAGGTACCACTCTAGCAATCTCCCCTCAACCTTGGCTAATATCCAATTTAGCCCCTTTGAATGTTCAGTGCCTAGGTGTGGTCTGGGGCTCATCCAAGTAAAGGCTTGTATACTTTATCTCACACTGATGAATTGAGCCTTTTTGCATCCTAACCTAAGCCGCACAGTAACTCTCTCAAGTCCAAGCTCCCCTCCGAATGGTGAAAGCATCTTTTCGTAATTGGCTTCACCTGTTGTCTGCCTAGAGATTGGAACTAGGTTGTGCACCCTTTCCACTAGCTTTGGAGCCCAAATGCATCCTAACTCCCTACCTAATCTTTTAGCATCGATCATCAACTTCGCTCTCTTAGGATAAATCATTTGTTGACTCCAACCTCTTGTGAAACTAGACCATAGACTCCCCTCACAAGTTAGCTCAACTTAAGGTAGTGACTCTATCGGATCTCTAAAGATTTGATAAAATGCATAAAAACCATCATGTAATGACTGGTGGCTGATGATTGATACTAGAAACTACCTCCATAGGGATAGATGAGAGGACTAACCTCCATCCATAGGATTAAATATGGTGTTGAGGTCTTGTTACAGAAATATACGTGATCGTTACGGTCTATGATCATAAAGTATTTGAAAGCTAATAATATGAAATTTTATAATGATATGAAAAATTTGATAAATAATGCCAAGACAATTCTAATAAAGGATAACATGAAAATTTAAAATATTGACATGGTAATATTACATGGAGCATATAGAAAGACAGCTTAGAAATACTTTAGAATTTGTCAGTATCCCAATGATATGAAAGTTAATAGTTTATGGTATGCAAAACTGTATGAAAATGTTAATAAATATTGATTTATGTATCTAATAATTTATAATTGATACTATCTACTAGTGTGAGTTTATAAAAAATTTTATTGTTTTTTAGATTCAATGAAGTAAGACGGAAACTCTAGATTAGAAGCAGGACCTACTAGACTTTTCTTCTAGTTATCTTAGTTAAATGAGTTTTGATGTTAGTCTTAAAAACTTGATAACTTTTGTGGTTTAAACATTATTGGTTTAATGAACTATTAAATAATATTTTTTCCTCTAATGATCTATGCTATTTAATTGTAACAGATGCTTTGCATGCTCTATGTGCAATAATTTGTCACAACCTAAAACTATCATAGAGTCGGAAGCGTGATATTAAGGGACTTGGCTAGTACATTGAGCACCATATTTTTGAGCATTTATAATCAACTAGTCATGCATAAATTATTTTTAAATATTAATTACTTTATTTTGAAATATTAATTACTTTATAACATAAATTTTAAAAAAGTTAAAGAAAAATACTCATACCATGATATAAATTACTATAAATAAATCCAATTTTTTCTTAAATTTTAAAGAAAAGTGCTTCTACTATTTGCAAATTTTACTATTGTAGCTATTTGCAAAATAATGATTTATTTTAGCTGGTTAAGGCTGCAGGTCATGTAAAAGACAAAAAAAGCCTCTCAATTTATACGTGAGTACTTTATTCTAACTAATTGTTTATTCATAATTTTACGTTCTCGTGTGCTACGCCACTCATGCATTCATAATATTCATAATTTCATAATTTACGTTATGAAATAATTCTTAGTCTTCAATATGGTGATGGTGAAGCTCAAATCCTGCAGGACCTCTTTCATCACCACTGAAAAAGCACTCAGGCATTGATGCGGTTAAATTTTTTTTAAAAAGATAAGAAATTATTAAATTTAATAATCTTTAATTTAAATGTTAAAGTTCTATATGTTTTTAATGTATCATCCATTCAAAGAGTTATAAATAAATAAAATGCATATATTAGTAAAAAAAATCTAAATTAAAATAGCATTTGTATTTTAAATTTAAATTTGGGTTCAAGTTTTAAGTGTTCCTGTGAGGAAGCTATGAGACAACGCCATCTCCCATCCGGTGGCCAACATGTGAGCAAAAGAAATGGTCCGAAGAAAGCTGGGAGATGTTTGATATACACGAAATTGCATTTGATAGTGTACATGTGGTAGCCGGAAAGAGAGAATTTACTCTGTTTTAATGTATTGAATTTGATGTTAGATTATTGGAAGTCAAAATGAATGCAAGCTCTTGACTTAGTCGAAATCTCAGAACTCGTTATAACAGGCTGAATCCATTTCCAGCCCAACCCACTGCATTTGCATTCAAAATTCCAGGCCTACACAACAAAATCCAAACTTCAGCCTTCGTGCCACAGGGCAGTAGCCCATGAATTTGACCAACCATCTTGTGCCACGTGGTATAGCTGCTGTGAACCTTTTATTTTTTTTGGGTCACAGCATGCGGCTGAGCTGAGTAACATTACTCATCAATCTAAATTCACGAGTTGACAACAATAAGTTGTTCCTTTGGATGCATTTGGATGGGGTTAAAAAAATGATGATGAAAAAAATAGAAGCAGTATTTTCAGATGCAAGCTTTAAGATGCAAGCTTTAAGAATATGAAAATTTTTGTCTTAATTGCATTTGGTCGTTTCGCTCAATGAAGGGTGAAACATTGCTTATGTGATTGTTAACGGTGTTTGAAATAAGATTAATAAGCCCGCAGGGCGATCTACATCTTCTGAAAGACTCCTTTCCTAAGGTTTGTTATGGTGAATCTTGATGGTAGTATTCGAGGTGAAATTGATTGAGCAAGATATGTCATTCAAAATAACGAGAGGAGGCTTCTAGTAGTCGAAGAAACCTTCCTCCATGAGCCTTCTGTTTCAGGTACAGAGCTTAGAGCTGCATAGGATGGCATCACTAGAGCAACCTAATAGCTACGGGCTAAGAGGATCATCATTGAGGAGATTCTTTGGTAGTCATCAGCTGGATTCAGGATAGACTGGATCTCTGCGATGCGCTCCCTCTTCTATGTGACATCAGAAAGCTTCTGCAGAGTTCGGTAGTAGTACCAGTTAACCATGTCTATCGGAAGGCGAACACAGTGGCTAACTAGATTGCCTTATTTGTTCTCCGCTGATTGGTCATGATATCTCAGGGACGGAATCTCTCTTCCCTCCAAGATATCTTGCTCTTGATCTTTTGGGCTGCCATCATACCAAAGTAGTGTGACTGCCCATTTTGTACCCAAAAAATTAATATAAAAATATCATTAATATTGTGTTAATATTAATAATGTAAAAGAGGTGAGATGTATTAGAATAGTAAAAATTATTTAATATTTTATTAGTTTTAATATTTCAACTATTTTCATCAATAATTTTATTCTTTGAACTCCATTAACCTACCTTTTCTTAGGTTAACAACTGAGGGTAAAGGGAAAAAAAATTATCCTTCAAAAAAATTAATCCATACCACATATAAGAATTTAAGGATTGCATATAAGAAATTTAAGAATACTAAATAATAATCAAAATGTATTACTACACCTATTTTATATCAACTTTGTTTTATATACAAGATGCATGAAAAATCTTTTTGAAGAAGGTGTTAGGCTGAACCTTCGAATTCTTGCATATAAATCATGAATGTTAGGCTAAACCTTTGACTTCTTACCTCTTTAACAAAGGTGTTCTTAATCTATCGAGGTTGACTCGTACTAGATCAGTATGATCATCCGTTTGTTACAAAAAAACAAACAAACAAATAAACAAAGATGTCCTTAATGAAATGAAAACAATCACTATTATGTTTCATTCAATCAATTTTGTAAATCTAAACTCACAAACAATTCAATAGTGGCACCTGGCACCGACTTGATACAATTAAATCAAAACCAGCATGACATTTAATATATTTTAGTTTTTTAATATAATTTTGAAGAATATGGTGTTTATTTGTCCCCACTTATCTCTCTCACTTCAAGTCATGACTACCAACCACCTAAACAACCAGCAATTAGCTGTCATTTCAATTTATGAACAAATGTTTGCACATTTATTTCTTATCTAAATAGCCTGCTGTTTTGCATAATGCCTTACAACTATAAATTTGATGTTTATCTTTTAGCTTTAGGTTTATTAAACAAGTCTATTTAGGTCAACAAAGTGGAGCCTCTAAAGTCAAATTTAACTCATTTAATAAATGTGTGGGTCATGCTTTAACTTGATGTCAGATTGGTCGGTTGGATCAAGAATTGCCACAATTAACAGATACCATCTTGATATAGACTTTTCACATGCCAAGATCATATTGTATCCATTCATGTAGAGGCAAGTGCATTTACTTCACCCAAATCCAGGCTGTATCCAATTTTGTGAAGGCCTCAGATATAGTTATGTAACATTGGATTTTGTTCAGTTCTGGTTCATGTCAGTTTGAAACAAAGATAACAAAACACATCAATTAAAATATGCTCTCACCCCAATTCATATCCATCTGGCAAAAATGTTAGCAACATCAACCCCAACCTTGTCTTGTTCACCAGACCCACTTAACCTATTTAGTAACCAGTTAGTGTTGGAGATAATATGGGTAAACCTATTTCTTTTATAATGCGGAGGTCCTTCATTTCCCGGCCTTATGTTTAAAATTTGGAGGTCTCTTCAAGTTAAGTGCAACCAAGTGAGCCACCAGCTATCAATTAACTTTTCAATTTCTCAAAGGATGTTTACATATTAATTGTAGCATCAAACATGTTATTTTGCATGGTATCTTACAAGTAGAAATACTGGAGTTTTTATCTTTGAGCTTGGGGCCTCAACTCGATCAACTCTACTACTAAACCGACCGATATAGAATATTAAGGAAGTAAAGCCTCTAATCTAAATCCAAACCTATAACTTATTAAATAAACAAGTTAGCCATTCATTACCATGAATTAGTAACATTCCAATAAAAAAAAAATTCACATGCCATATGACAAATTGTATCCAAATTTTCGATTCGAGACTGAGTAGATCACCATCCAAAGAGGCAATCTTGGATGTATTCAATCAGAAGGAAGTGTATTAACTGTTCACATCCACTAAAACATACTAATTCTATTATCAGACCTGAACCCCAAAGTCTCCCTGGTCCCCAGCCACACCAAACGAGCTTGCTTATTTTCCCATCTTGCCTTTGTCTTGGCATGTTCCAAAGTTACAAATAGGGCTGCCCCCAGATATCAGTTTGTCTCATTTGAAATGGAGGCCAAATGGGTCTCTGAACTGGCCTTTTAGCCATTTGGACCTAGTATTAACCGAATGAACTAACTACCAAAAGTAAAGCAAGATCATGTCTGCTCTAAACCAGGCTAATTTGGATTCATCAGGTCAGACTGAGCTATCAGGGCACCATTATTTGATGAAGAGGATTCGAGCTGACATATCGCTTGTTACGGCAAACCTTGGATAGCACAATACATAAGATATATAAATAAATATAGAGAATTGAGAAAAAAGAAAAGAATATATTGTAACGATCCGGGCCCTAGGCCCGCAGCACCACGAGTCCGTTCCATTACACGAAAGCAAGATAAACAAGATCCATACCAACTTGGGCCATCACAGCCCAAAAGGAATTCAATTGGTACTTGTCCATCTTTTTTAACTGATTATAAACCATTTCATCCTTCCTAAATTACCCGATGTGAGACTAATTGGGAGGAGCATCACAATCTACCCTCCTTAAAGGGGCGACGTGCTCGTCGTCAGAGGCACATGATTGTATCCATCAGGCAGTCAGTACTCTAGAGGTGCTCCCTCCATAGGTTCAAGAGGTGTCTTCCATCAATGTAGCACTTTGCCGTATGTGGCACTTAGCTCTTGTAGGACTCTAGAGGTGCTTCCCCACAGGCTGAAGAGGTGGCTCCTTATTGATGGAATACTTTGCCCTCTGTGGCACTTAGCTCCTGTACTTCCGGCTAGTGCATGGCTCTGATACCATTTTGTAACGATCCAGACCCCAAGTCCGTTTCGTTACACGAAAGCAAGATAGACAAGGTCCATACCAATTTGAGCCATCATAGCCTAAAAGGGATCCAATTGGTACTTGTTTTAACTGATTATATATCATTTCACCCTTCCTAAATTATCCGATGTGAGGCTAATTGAGAGGGGCATCATATATATATATATATATATATATATATATAACATACAGAATTGACATGGTTCCATTACTGGGCTACGTCCATGGATAAAGAAGAACAAAAAGCATTCACTGTCAAAAGATGAAGTAGTTATTTGTCAAGAGATCTTAATCTTGAACAACTCTCAAGGTCCTTGCTGCCAACCAAGTACTGACCTCACAAAATCTTCCACACAAGTTGCCTCCAAATAAATATCAGGTTAGATCATGTGCCGGCTTGGATTCAGAAATTCAAAGGCACACCTAACAACACTCTTACCATTGATTTGAAACATGGTACTCTTGGATGAGTCGTCTTCATTTTTGTTTTCCAGTGAAGGCAAAACAAGTCCAACACGTTGTTGGACAAGTGGAAATTGGTGTGTGAAGGCTTTGAAGCCATGAACATTGCTTCAGAAAAGCATGTTTTTAGTGCTTGTTCCCATCTCCAGCGAGAGGGAAGCTACCAAGAACATTACATGCAGCGAACGAAAGGTTGGAAAAGGCATGCGTTTGAATGGCCGTGGAGGAAATGCTTGGGTTTGGACGTGGGATTGATATGTCTCTGTGTTCCCATCGGTTCACATGATGATTTCTAAAACGTACGTTTCTTGACATTTCTCTAACCCTTTTTCATTTTTTGGAACTGGTTTTGTTCATGTTTTCCTCATCCACTTCCTAATCTGCAAAGAGTTAGCTAGGTTTGAAGTCAAACCAATTTTTGGACCATTCGACCAAGCAACTGAGAGAATTCATACCTAAAGTTAGACGACATATGGCCCAAGCATAAAATTTGGCACAAGACTTGAAATAAATTAGAGAAATTACACTTTGGCTCTCTCAACTTTGCCCTAGTTGCATTCTGCTCTCCTTGGATTTAAAATTTTGTGATTGGATCCTTGAATTAGTTTGCCGATTTATCTAATTTTCTATTAATATGATCTTAAAGGGTTATGTTATGCGCCTATCATGCAATAAGTATATTTTAGAACTAAAATTAATACCTTTGCATGTAATGATTCCCTTCAAGAGGTAGTAACTGCCCAGATTCGTCATGTTTTTCATGAAGCCAATACGGCAGCTGACTGGGCAGCGACGATCGTGGCTCAGCATATAGGATATAGGATATGGACGATGGGTGAACCATGTCCCCCTGTGTTGTTATAAATTTTGCAATCTGATGTATCTGGACTGACTCATACTAGACTAGTGTAATCGCCCGTCTTTACCAAAAAAAAAAAAAAATTCCCTTCTCTTTTTAAATAGGATGTCACTTCCTTTGGTCCCGTTTGGTTGACACCTAATTGTTACGGGAAAATATCTTTTTTTCCTCAAAACAACAGCCGTTTCCTCTTGCTTAGTTGAACCTTACAACATCATTGAATCAAAAATACCTTTTCCTAAAAAGATCTTTCTCATGAGCGTATAAAAATTTCAAACTCATCCTGGAGATGAAAAAAATGCTCTTTACAAGGCTCAATAATTGAAAAAGGAAGTAACTTTTTTTATTTTTACACTTTGGTGATAAAACTGCAAATGAATCAAATTAAGTTGAGCCATGCTTATCCCGATCTAATTTAACTTTATATTTGGATCTTGATTTTGGATATATATCCAATCCATTTATTAACCCAACGATCGTTCGGACCTATTCGGATCCAATTCAAAATATTATTTAAGTTAAGCATACAACTTAACTCAACTCATCTAAGCTTTTTTCCAACTACATGGAGTCGGCTACATGAATCCGATTCCTTTACTCTACTCTATTCAGGACTAAATTGATACTCAAATTATAAATAGTTATATCTTTCTTAATTATTTCTATTCATAGTAGTTTAGGTCTATCTCTACCTTTATCGATATCATAAACTGTTAAAAGATCACTCTTTCTAACTGAAGCATCTAAAGATTTTTATTGCATATATCCAAAAACCCTTGTAATCAGTTTTTTTATTTTATTTCAATTGGAACCACTTCTATCATTTCTCGTATATATTTATTTCTAATTCTATCTTTTAAAGTTTTACTATAAATACATCTTAACATGTGCAACATTTAATTCAAGTATCTAATAATTATTTTATTGCTAAAATTTATTAATCAATAATCAAATATAGATCCATTAAAATTTAAGTAAATTAAAAGAAATCAATTCAAACTTAATTTTTTATTCAAAAATTCTCAATTCTATCCAAGTAAATGATTATCTTTAAATTTATAAATTATGTTATTTAGAATATTTATTGATATACTTAAAGATGTTATATATAAAATTTTATAAAATAAATAATAAAATATAAAATATTTAAATATGTTTAGAGAGAAAAAAAGGATGAGAGGAGATCTTGTTGTTAAGTTAAAGAAAATAATTAGTTTAAATTAGAGTCCATTCAATAAATTTATAAAGATTATTGGAAATAAAAGAAAATAAGATTTATATAATTAAATCAGATTTGAATCAAATTAAGTCAAAAAAATATAAGTTTAAAATTAATCTGAACTTTAGATCATGGGTATAATTTTAAATCTGATCCAACTCACGAGCCTCTAAATATGGACCAAATTGGATCTAATTGGATCAAGATTATACCGATCCGATCTACTTGCAGCCTTATTTTGGTAATCTTGATTAATAATATAATCAAAAAATAAAATTAAAAATAGTTATTTATTTTTTAATAAATAAAAATATTAGTGAGACATGATTGTTTTAAAAAAAAAAAAAATTTCAGGCTTCTTTTCGAATCCAACTAAGCATCGAGATAGAATTTCTTTTTTTTAATGTACCAACTTTTCAAACAGTCACTTTTCAAGATGGTCACCTTTCAAGAACCACATGCCAAACTAGCGTTGAAGAAGAGGAAACTAGGAGGGGTATGGAAGAAGCTATAAAAATGATATAATGAGTAGAGTGTGGGGTCAGAAAGAATATAAACCAGTATAAACCAAGAGATATCTAGTGATTGCTCTTGATACTGATTTGTTGGATAGATAAGGATGATCTTAAGCTTGTTGATAGATAAGGATAAGATAGTATCTGAAGTAATATGAAAAATTGAGAAGATGCTGAGGCATGCACGACACTATTCTTACGAGTAGATTCATGCCTTTCGAAGATAATATCTTGATACAGAAGATAGAAGCATGACTACCCTTCAAGATACAACGGCAGCAAGACTTCTACCAGGTGTGCATATACCAATATTAGAAGCGGATGAACAATCGAAATGAGTTCCTTCCAACAACGGATTAGGAAAGAAAGAATTTCTGGATAATCATTGAAGGAAAAGAATGGGTCGGATTCTGGATTGTTATTGAATGAAAAGAACGGATCTCATATGTCTCTATTTATAAGAAGGTATATTGGTTGAGAACAATGAATCAGTCTGGTTAAGAACGACGTATCAAAAAGACTTGACTTATTAGATGAAAAGCTATATAAGTTAAAAGGAAGACTTATTAGATAAAAAGACGTATTAGTCAAAAGAAAGACTTATCATATAAAAGGTCAAGACTTACCCGTAAGGGACAAAAAGGCCCAAATAAAATGTATGAAAAAATCTTTTGAATGTTGAAATATACTAGATTTCCAACAATCCCTCACTATTTTAATATACAAAAGAAGATAAGATAAACTTTGAAGAAACTTTAAGAATGTAATGCATAATCCATGGTGTCTATGTGACTATGAATTAGGCATAAAGAAAATAAGTGTAATCCATAAAAGGTTGGTGAAACTAAGTTCTATGAACTAATCCTTCTTTTATTGGATCATTTACTTATAACTCACATTCCATCTCTCAAATTTTGATTATTCTAGCTGTTTCGGCCATGCGTCTACCTGGATATTCATGAGTGCTTTAGAAATCTTACCTAAGTCTCATAAGAAGCGGCCACCTCTACACTCATCTAGGTAGATTATCATCAAATATACATTGCAGTTTTGTACACCACCCAAATTAGGCTATAAAATCCATTAAGAACTTCATAATTAGTTCAACCTCAACACTACAAAATACTATCTCACATCATATAAAAGGATTTCACAATATAAATATTTATGATAGTATACTCTAAGTTGTCCAATGAATTATTTTTTATATAAATATTCTTTTCGGGATCTCCGTTCATAAAGGTTAGGTCACCACCACTTCAACTTTTGATATGGGCATAATCCTATTTCTCTTGATGTATTGCTCACAAGCTTTCTGCTTAGAGGCTTAGTTAGAGGATCGATCAAATTCAACTCTGATCTTACATAATCCAAATTATATTACTCCATCATTAATAAGCTGCCTCACAATATTATATCTTAGATGTATATGTCTACTCTTCCTATTATAAGTTTTGTTTTTAGCTTTAGCTATGGCAGCTTGATAATCATAATGTATAAACATAGATGGAGTTGGTCTTATCCAAATGGAAAGATCTACCAAAAGATTCCTGAGCCATTTGACCTTAGTCCCAGCCTTCTTCAAGGCAATAAACTCGGATTTCATTATACATCGAGATATACATGTTTGCTTAGATGATTTTCAAGACACTGCTCATCCTCCAAGGGTAAATACATATTCGCTAGTGAATTTCATCTCATTAGAATTGAAATCCAGTTAGCATTACAATACCCTTCTAATATTGTAAGAGTCTCATAATACATTAAACCATAGTTCATGGTTCCTTTTAAATATCTAAGCACTCATTGTAATGCAATCCAATGATCCATATTAGGACATTGGGTATATCTACTTGTCTTCCTACAGCATAAGCAATGTCAGGTCGAGTACAGTTCATCAAATATATAAGACTGCCAATAATTTGAGCATATTTAGATTGTAATATACCATTGCCTTTATTTTTCTTAAGCTGTGAATTAGCAGTATAAGGAGTGCTCACAGACTTATAATCAAAATATGAAAACTTTTTCAAGATTTTTTCAATATTATGTTCTTGCGACAGTATAATGCTATTAGATTTCTTTACAAGTCTGATTCCTAAAATTATATATGCTTCTTCATATCTTTCATATCAAAATTAGAAGTCAAGAATATTTTGGTGCTAGTAACAATATCAAAATTAGTGCCAAATATGAGTATATTATCTACATACAAACAAATTATAACACATTCATGATTAACAACTTTAGAATAAATACATTTGTCAGCACTATTGATTTGATATCCATTTGAAACTAGCATTTTATCAAAGTAATCATGCCATTATTTTGGTGCTTGTTTTAAGCTATACAAAGATTTAATTAATTTACAAACTTTATGCTCATTGCCAGAAAGAACACAACCCTTAGGTTGATCCATATATATTTCTTCTTCTAAGTCTCCATTAAGAAATACAGTTTTAACATCCTTTGATGAATTATTTTATGAATAGATGCAGGAGTAATCAAAACTCTAATAGAAGCTAGTCTTGTTATAGGTGCAAAAGTACCAAAGTAGTCAAAACTTTTCTTTTGAGAATAACCTTTAGCAACCAGCCTTGCTTTAAATTTTTTAATAGAACCATCAGGCTTTAGCTTTTTCTTGAAGATCTACTTATACCAATAGTTTTAGCCCCAAGGGTAAACTCACTAGTTGCCACGTATGATTGCTCATGATGGATTCTAGCACATTATTTATAGCCTCTCTCCAAAATATAGCATTAGGGGATGAAATAGTTTCAGAGAAGGTTTCAGGATCATTATCAATAAGAAAGATATAAAAATCATCTCCTATATTGGTTTCCTTTCTAACTCTCTTGAATCTTCTTAGCTCTTGAATTTCATCAGGCTCTAAATTAGGTTTAACCACTTGTGGTCTAGAAGGTCTTTCTAAGGAGGTTCTCATAGGAAAGATATGTTCAAAAAATTCTTCATCTTTTGTCTCAACTATGGTATTAAGTTTCATGATTTATTTTTACTTCTAATCACTAAGAACCTGTAGGCTGCATTATATTTATTTATAGAAATATTTAATTTAAACATAACCTATGAACATACAATCAAAAGTTTTAGATTCTAACTTTTTCTTTTTATGTTCAAGAAGCAAGACCTTAACTTAAACTGCCCCGTTTTTTTAAATATTTTAAATTTAAAAAATAGCCTTTCCATAACTTATAGCGTATTTTATTGGTTTACGTATAAGAAATTCTATTTTGAATAAAACAAGTAGCACTACAAGAGAAATAAATTATTGCGACGCCCAAATGCGTCGCAATTGCGTCGCTAAACATGATATTGCGACGCAATAGCGATGCAATGACGGCGTCGCTCAAATGTCCATCACAATACCCATTTATCGCAATTGCATCGCAATATTGTGACTCTCTGCGATGCAACTGCGATGCATGCAAATGCATCGCTAAATTTAAAATTAATTTTTTTAAAAAAATTATTATTAAATATTGTGATGCACTAAATTACGTCGCAATATTGCGACGCATCCAGCTGCGTCAATATTTAATAATAATATTTTTGGTATAATAGCGACGCAATTTGAGTCACTAATGCGTCGCAAATAAAAATTATTTTAAAATATTGCGATGCAGGGTCATTGCGTCGCAATATTTATTAAAAATTTTTAAGATAAAATAGCGACTCAATTTTAGTCGCTAATGCGTCGCTATTAAATTTATTTTTAAATTATTGCGATGCCAGGTCATTGCGTCGCAATATTTAATAATAATATTTTAAAAATATTAGCGATGCAATTTCAATCACTAATGCGTCGCAAATTTTATTTTTTTAAAAATATAAAAGATTAAAAATTAAAACGGTTAATACAATTCGCTAAATCTAAATATTGATACAAATATTTTTCACTCAATCCAAACAATAATAAATTTCCAAAAATATTATATATTAAAATTTTAAAGTTTTTACAACATAAAAAAAGAAAAAAAATACATCAAGAATCTGGGCGATCACGTGGAGGCTGTGGAGGCTGAAGACTCTGCGACAAGCGTCTAACCATATCCCGCAAATAATGCATCTCATCTCGCATGTCTGCAACCTTCTGATCTCGGCCTCACATACGATCCTCAAAATCCTGCTCGACCTTCTGGCGAATCTCCTCTGCAATAGATCTGCGAAGGTCCTGTAAACGCTCGGGAGGAAGATCAACAGGAACTCGCGAGCTGGAGGCCTGATGAAAAAAATGTAGAAGCTCTAATGCCCAGACCATAGACCCTGCGGTCTCGTGACTGGGCACCAACAGCCTCCAAAAACACATGCCGACTTTCCTCTGCTGAGAGTTCGACGGGCGTCTCCCCATCAGTAGAGTTGACCTGCGATGCCTGGGAGCGAAGCTCCTCGACTCGTGTCTTGAAATTATGAAATCAACAATAAATGAGTTAATAAATTTCTCGAAATAAAATTTTAGAAATTAAACAGATACTACATATATCTAATTTCTTACCGCAACCTCCCGTGATCGCGTGTCGACCCAGAACCGTCCCTCCTGGTGTGTGTCGCCCTGAATAGACGAAACTCACCAGGATCTCCGCCCTCCTGCTCAGACTATAACAATAAAAAAAAATGATATTAATACAAATATTTGTAAATAACTAAAATAGTAATTAAAATATTTATGTTTTCTTACCATACGCCGTCTGTGCTCCTGAATCGAAATGGAGCCCAAGTATGGCGGGAGAGACCCGTGCCAGGACCGCCCTTCTCAGATCGGCAATTTGTGCTGGCTGATGCGGACCTCCTGCGCCAGCCATCGAACTCCCAGGCCTGCTGCCACTCGTGCCAAATACCCTCTGGCACGTGCGCAGGACGCTGACCCGATGACCTCTAACGATGAAGCATGTCGGAGTATCGGCGTCGCGTCAGAGCCTCCCATGCTGCC
Source organism: Calamus simplicifolius (assembly GCA_900491605.1). Taxonomy (NCBI): domain Eukaryota; kingdom Viridiplantae; phylum Streptophyta; class Magnoliopsida; order Arecales; family Arecaceae; genus Calamus; species Calamus simplicifolius. The sequence goes on along the minus strand of UESW01004137.1, from coordinate 885,310 downwards.
CTAATGGCATCATGGCTGGCAGGATCCCACGTAAACTTTTTCTGCATTAAAATAAACAGTTAGTTTCTGAATTTATTAAGTTTAAGAAATTTTATATCACTGATAAATTATATTTAATAAGTTTACCTGAAACTCAGAAAAATAAAACTCCCTCGTGGCTGGAGATACGTGGCGCCAATCGTAGCCACTGGGATCTGCACGCCTCTGAAATACGGCGCTGATGTGGCTGGATACATGATGCTGCTCAATGAATCTATTAAAAAAATGCATGTTTATAAGTAATTGACTTAAAACATAAACATATATTTTTAATTAGTATATACTTACATCCCCTGAGCATCAAGTCGAAGTACAGTGCGGTCGATGGTGGAAGAACTCTCGGAGGTCTGTGCCGATCGGCTGGATGGTAATACTGCTGGAGAGATCGAAGGCTGCGCCTCTGCTGAAGATCCAAACTCTCCATCTCCGACGCTCATGTGATCTGATGTAGCAGGGCTATGTCTCTGCTCACTCCGTCTGTCGTCGGTAGATCTACCTCTGTCCGTCATACTGAAAATACTAAAGATTCACACAATTAAATTATGATTAATGATTGACTATGTAAGAATTTAACACTTATAAAAAAAAGTTAAATTTTAAAAAACCTCTATGTTTAATCGGTGTCATTTGTTTCGTGAAATGTTGGTTCAACATCCGATGTCGTATCGGATTGCGAATCAGTTTCATTATCATCGGAAGGAAACCGAACATTTGCATCCGCAATTTCTTGGACATCACCATTTGGATCTCTAAGTGATGTTTCAGGAGCCCTTGTGTCGTCCTCAATTGCATGCATTTCAATCTCATCCTCTTGAAATGCAGGGCACTCGGCTGATTGACTTGATGAACTCTCCTCTAATACGATTGTTGAACGTGGGACGATTTTAGAAACGGCCCATCAATCTCGCTTGTCGTTGCGCAAACTTGGATATCCGCAGTAAAAGGGGGGGACGGGGGGGTTTCCCTCCCTGTTAAGAAAAAATTTTTTTTGAAATTTTTTTTTTTGTGACAGTGGCCTGGCCACCGTGGCCAGGCCACTGCCGGCCACGGCAGCGGCCGTGGCCGGAGAAGACGGCCACGGCAGCGGCCGTGGCCGCCTTGTCCGGCCGTGGCCGGACAAGAAATAAAAGGGGGGGGGGTTCCCCCCCCCCCCCGCCCCCTGTTAAGAATTTTTTTTTTGTGACCGTGGCCTGGCCACCGTGGCCAGGCCACTGCCGCCACAGCAGCGGCCGTGGCCGGAGAAGACGGCCACGGCAGCAGCCGTGGCTGGATCATTAAAAAAAAATTTTTTTTTTAGAGTGTAAGGGCTTACCTTGGTCGAGAGAAGAAGCCGGAGTCGGATGAGAACGCCGGGGAGCCGGAGGACCACAGGGGAGGCGCCGGAGCAGCGAGGTGGGAGCCGAAAATTTTTAGAGCACGGCGGCGGCTAGGTCAAGACGGGAAGAAGAAGAAGAGAAGGCTGGCTTATATATACGTACTTAGCGACATAATTATTTGCGTCGCTATATGGTCGCAATATTTTTTTTAATTTATGTCTTAGCGACGCATTAGTGCATCACTAATCCATCGTTAATATGATTTTATTATTAATTTATGAAAAAATAGCTATGCCAATAATTGCGTCGCTAATGCGTCGCTAACTTGGCGCCAACATCCGACAAAAAATTTATTTTTATTTTCTAAGAATTGCGTCGCTAAGGCATCGCAATAATTTTTTAATATTTTAAATTGATTAAATAATAACTTATTACAATAATTGTGACGCAATCAGTGCATCGCAATAATTTTTAAATATTTTTAAATGATAATATTTAAAATTTATGATAATAATTACGATGCAAAAATGCATCGCAATAAATTTTTTAATATTTTTAATCAGCTATATATATTTTAATAATATAATTGCGATGCATATATTTCATCGTAATATTTGTTTATTTTTTTAAAAAAAATGTATCGCTAAGGCGTCGCAATAATTTTTAATATTTTAAATGATAATATTTATAATTAATTTAATAATTGCAATGAAAAATTACATCGCAATATTTTATAAAATTTTTAATTACATATATTTATTTTAAATATTGCGACGCAACTTATGCGTCAAATATTATATTGCTTTTATTTTTATACTAAAAAAATTTGTTTTTACTAAAAATAATTGCGACGCATAAATGTCGTCGCAATATTTGTTTATTTTTTCCTAAAATGCATCGCTACAGAGTCGCAAAAATTCTTAATTATTTATTAACATTAATATTAATAATTTATGATAATAATGCGACGCCTTAATGCTCGCAATAATTTTTTAATATTTTAATTAGATATATTTATTTAAAAATAATTGCGATGCAAATTATGTGTCGCAATATTATATTTTTTATTTATTAATACTGATAAAAATTATATTTACTAAAAATATTGCGACGCATACATTGCATCGCAATATTTGTTTAATTTTTCTTCTAAAATGCGTCGCTACGGCGTCGCAATAATTTTAAAATATTTTTAAAACTTTTTTATAACTTTTTTTTTGAGTAATTATAAGTGATCCGACGTTTTCGATTGATCGAAGCCCTGATCCCGATCGGCCACGACGATCTCGGACCGTGGCAATCGGTCCGATTCCAGACCGATGCGATCGGTCCGACATCGCTGGCGATCCGACGGTTCCAATCGATCCAAGTCGTGATCCCGATCGGCCATGACCGATCTCAAACCGTGGCGATTGGTCCATCGGCGAGATCCGACGGTTGCGATCGATCCAAGCCTTGATCCCGATCGGCCACGACCGATCCCGGAATGTTGCGATCGGTCCAAGATCGCTGCGAGCCGACGGTTGCAATTGATCCAAGCCGTGATCCCGATCGGCCATGACGATCTCGGACCGTGGCGATCGATCGATCGGCGACGATCCGACGGTTGTGATCGATCCAAGCCCTGATCCCGATCGGCCACGACCGATCCCGGACCGTTGCGATCGGTCCAAGATCGCTGGCGATCCGACGGTTGCAATCGATCCAAGCCCTGATCCCGATCGGCCACGACTGATCTCAAACCGTGGCGATCGGTCCGATCGGCAATGATCCGACGGTTGTGATCGATCCAAGCCCTGATCCTGATCGGCCATGACCGATCCCGACCGTTGCGATCGGCCCAAGATCGGTGATGATCCGACGGTTGCGATCGATCCAAGCCGTGATCCCGATCGGCCACGACCGATCTCGGACCATGGCGATCGGTCAATCGGCGACGATCCGATGGTTGCGATCGATCCAAGCCCTGATCCCGATCGGCCACGACCGATCCCGGACCATTGCGATCGGTCCAAGATCGGCGACGATCCGACGTTGCGATCGATCCAAGCCATGATCCCGATCGGCCACGACCGATCTCGGACCGTGGTGATCGGTCCGATCGGCGACGATCCGACGGTTGCGATCGATCCAAGCCCTGATCCCGATCGGCCACGACCGATCTTGGACCGTGGCAATCGGTTCGATCGGCAAAGATCCGATGGTTGTGATCGATCCAAGCCCTGATCCGATCGGCCACGACCGATCCCGGACCGTTGCGATCGGTCCAAGATCGCTGGCGATCTGATGGTTGAATCGATCCAAGCCCTGATCCCGATCGCCACGACTGATCTCGGACCGTGGCGATCGGTCCGATCGGCAAAGATCCGACGGTTGTGATCGATCCAAGCCCTGATCCCGATCGGCCATGACCGATCCCGGACCGTTGCGATCGGTCCAAGATCGGCGACGATCCGACGGTTGCGATCGATCCAAGCCGTGATCCCGATCGGCCACGACCGATCTCGGACCGTGGCGATCGGTCCGATCAGCGACAATCCGATGGTTGCGATCGATCCAAGCCCTGATCCCGATCAGCCACGACCGATCCCGGACCGTTGCGATCGGTCCAAGATCGGCGACGATCCGACGGTTGCGATCGATCCAAACCATGATCCCGATCGGCCACGACCGATCTCGGACCGTGGCGATCGGTCCGATCGCTGACGATCCAACGGTTGCGATCGATCCAAGCCCTCATCTCGATCGGCCACGACTGATCTCGGACCGTGGCAATCGGTCCGATCGGCAAAGATCCGACGGTTGTGATCGATCCAAGCCCTGATCTCGATCGGCCACGACCGATCCCGGACCGTTGTGATCGGTCCAAGATCGCTGGCGATCTGACGGTTGCAATCGATCCAAGCCCTGATCCCGATCGGCCACGACTGATCTCGGACCGTGGCGATCGGTCCGATCGGCAAAGATCCGACGGTTGTGATCGATCCAAGCCCTGATCCCGATCGGCCACGACCGATCCCGGACCGTTGCGATCGGTCCAAGATGGCGACGATCTGACGGTTGCGATCGATCCAAGCTGTGATCCCGATCGGCCACGACCAATCTCGGACCGTGGCGATCGGTCCGATCGGCGACGATCCGACGGTTGCGATCGATCCAAGCCCTGATCCCGATCGGCCACGATCGATCCTGGACCGTTGCGATCGGTCCAAGATCGGCGACGATCCGACGTTGCGATCGATCGAAGCCGTTATCCCATCGGCCACGACCGATCTCGGACCGTGGCGATCGGTCCGATCGGCGACGATCCGACGGTTGCGATCGATCCAAGCCCTGATCCCGATCGGCCACGATCGATCCCGGACCGTTGCGATCGGTCCAAAATCGGCGACGATCCGACGGTTGCGATCGATCCAAGCCATGATCCCGATCGGCCACAACCGATCTCGGACCTTGGCGATCGGTCCGATCGGCGACGATCCGAGGGTTGCGATCGATCCAAGCCCTTATTCCGATCGGTCACGATCATTTTGGACCGATCGCTATTTAACATAATTAATTTTTTTAAATATATTACGATGCAAAGGATAGCGTGGTAATTTTTTAATATGATAATTATATTATATAAAAATTAATTTTAATTATAATAATTACGATGCATCAAGTGCATCGCTATATTAAAACATAATTTCTTAATTAATTTTTTGGTTCACTACATCGCTAATGCGTCGCTATTTAACATAATTAATTTTTTAAAAACATTGCGACGCACGTGTTATATCGCAATTATTTTTTCTCATATTTATAATTTATAAAATTTAATTTTATTTAAAATAATTGCGACGCATTTATTGCGTCACTAAATTAAAAATAATTTTAATTTATTTTCTGGTTTATTGCATTGCTAATGCGTCGCTATTTAAAATATTTAATTTTTTTAAAACATTGCGATGCACTAAATGCGTCGCAATATTTTTTTAAATATTTACTTTAAAAAATTTAATTTTATTTAAATTATTTGCGACGCAATTGGTACGTCGCTAAATTAAAAATAATTTTTCTACTTTTCTGGTTTGTTGCGTCGCTAATGCGTCGCTATTTAATATATTTAATTCTTTTAAAAACATTGCGATGCACTGTGTTGCGTCGCAATATTTTTTTCGATATTTAAATTTTATAAAAATTAATTTTATTTAAATTATTTGCGACGCAATTGGTGCATCGCTAAATTAAAAATAATTTCTCTAATTTTTTTTTTATTGCGTCGCTAATGCGTCGCTATTTAACATATTTAATTCTGTTACAAAAAATTGCGACGCATGAGTTGCATCGCAATATTTTTTTTCAATATTTAAATTTTATAAAAATTAATTTGCGTCATAATATTAAAATATTAATTTTTTTGATTTTTTGGTTATTGAGTCGCTAATGCGTCACTAATTGCGTCGCAATATTTTGTTGTCACAGAGGCGTCGCAAAGTGGTCGCAATTTAGCGACGTATAATTGCGTCGCTAAACTTGCGTCGCTATTTCAGTATTTTCTTGTAGTGTAGAAAGAAGGGCTTCCCTACACAAGTTCATGGGTACACCAGAGCTAATGAGCAAGGCATTCATCATTTCTTTAAGTGTTATATTCTTTCTCTCAGCCACTCCATTAGATTTAGGTGAATAAAAAGTAAATTCATGAATTATACCATGTTATGCATAAAAATCATTAAAATGAGTAAAATTATATTCTCCTCTTCTATCAGATCTAAGCCTTTTTATTTTTTAATTAATTTTTAACTTCTGCCTTATATTTTAAAAATATTTCAAAAGCTTCATTTTCGATCTTAGTAAATAAACCATTAATGTATAACAAGAAAATCATCGATAAAAGTAATATAATAATTTTTTTCACTTCTAGTCATATTACCTTTTAAATCACCTAAATCAGAATGAATTAATTCTAACAATTCAGTTTCTCTTGTATAAATAGATTTGCAACTCTTTTTGGTTGATTTAGATTCTACACATATTTAATATTTTCATGATCATAAGAAGTAGACATATTATTTAGCAAACATAATTGTTTCATTCTTTTAATATAAGAGTAATTAACATATCCTAATCTATCATGCCAAAGATTAGCAAAATCAAGTAAGTAAGCAGAAGAAGATGATGCATTTTTATTCATGACTTTAAGTATATTTAATACAAATAAACTATGGTTACAATAACCTTTTCGATAAAGTTTTTAGATTTGGTCATGACAACTTTGTCAGACTAAATGATACTTTCATACTATTTTTTTCAAGTAAAACCATAGAAATTAGATTCATACGAATGTTCGACACATAGCACATCTCCAAGTAAAAGAACTTTTCAAAAGTTATTTTTAGACTGACTTTTTCTTTGTCAATCATTATACAAGACTTTGAGTTGTCCATGAAGACTTGCTTATCTCCTTTTGGCAGTAGGATATAGGAAGCAAATGCATTTCTATCGCCACACATATGATGCGTGGCTCTAGAATCCATCACCTAGTCCTTTGTATGTGCTACATATTGGTCTCACTAACAACCGCAGTAATTACTTCTTCTCCAACCATCAAGTTAGTCTTTGATTTGACTGGAGCATCATTAATTTTTCTAAACCTGCATGGGCAGCATGGTGTCCTAGTTTTCCATAAACATAGCAAAATCTATTTCCTTCTACAAATTCTGACCTTTTTAAAAATGAGGCTTCTTATCATATTTTTTAGAATGGTTTCTATGTTTGGGCTTATAAAACTTATATCTATCCTTACCAAATCAATCCTCTATTAGATTAGCCTTACCAATCATTTTCTTAGCCTTTTTTATCTTTTCTCGAGCTCTATTTTGCTCTTTAATCCTAATATGCACAATGACTTCTTTAAAGGACAGAGACTTTCTTTTATGCTTTATATTATTCTTATAATCTTTTCAAGATTCTGATAATTTTTCAATTAGGGATCCAGTAATAAAGGCATCAGAAAGACTAATATTTTTATTTTTAAGGTCATTTATAAGAACATGAAACAAATGGATATGAGATAACATGTACATCTTTGTCTTCTGATATGGTAAAGTTTAAAAGGTTTTCTATTGCAAACTTTTGAGTACCAGCATCTTCAATAATATATTTCTTTTAAAGCTTTCCCAAATCTCAGAGGCTAATTTACTAGGATAGTAAATATCAAACAGTTCATTGGATAGAGTACTAAGAATAGTGTGCCTACATATTCTATTAGCCTTTTCTCAATCCAGAAGGTCCTTCTCTTTCTCAGGTCTAGGATCAATTAGAATATAGGCAATATTATAAACATCTAGGACCAAAAATATTTTCTCTTGCCATCGTTTATAATGGGAACTAGTAAAATGCTTGATGTTGAATGTATCAAGAAAGGATTTAGAAGCAGCAATCATAATAGGGTCGATATCTACTATTAAAATTGTTGGATATATAAGGATGATATAATACCCGAGATAATATGAAAATACTGAGAAGATGTTGAGGTGTGCACAACACTGTCCTTAAGAGTAGATTCGTGCCTCTCGAAGATAATATTTTGGTGTAGAAAATAAAAGTACGACTATCCTTCAGGATACAACAATGGCAATAGTTCTAACAGATGTGCATACGTACACCAACGTCAGAAGTGGATGAATAACTGAAATGAGTTCCTTCTGGATAATCATTGAAGGGAAAGAATGGATCAGATTTTGGATTGTTATTGAATGGAAAGAACGGGTCTCACGGGTCTCTATTTATAAGAAGGTTTGCAAGAACGATGTATCAGTCTAGTTAAGAATGACGTATCAAAAAGATTTGACTTATCAGATGAAAAACTGTATAAGTTAAAAGAAAGACTTATCAAGACATACAAGTCAAAAGAAAATTTTATCATAAAAGATCAAGACTTATCTACCCGGGACAAAATTTTTTTTTAAAATAATATATATATATATATATATATATATATATATATATATATATATATATATATATATATATATATGAAATACATTAGATTTTTAACACGATCAAAATGGCAGTGAGAGCAGGACTCACCATCTCTCCTTAGCCAGGGGTGACAACTTCTATAAGGTAGGCGGTGGGCCTTGCCTCAAAACAAAGTGTTACTTTCTTCTTCTTCTTCTTTTTTTTTTTTTTTTTTTTTTTTTTTTTTGCCTCTTTTTCTCTGGTGTCTATGGCACGGTCATGCACTCATCTGGCAATGGTGCTAAACTCCTGATCAAGCCCCTTCACCGACACTGTAACTTGGATCGCTGATGTGGATTGCAACAGTTCCCTACAATCTAGCATGACAGGTCTAGTCATTTGACCAACAGACAATGGTCTGCATCTCGATAGGGAACGGTGCGTTGGAGATTTCATCCATATATAGATCTTATCCACCGAAGTTTGGTGGTAGATGGGGTGGAAGATCATATTGCGATGGAGCATCCAAAAATATTCAATTAAAAATCTTAAATGTAAATTTACTACGGTATTTTTTTCATTATTTTAAAATTATTTTTATTATTCACTATTTATGATATTTTGATGACTAAATTGATTTTTTTCTCTTTCTCTCATCGTATCATCATCTTGAACAGTGAATCTCTTGTTTCTTGCATGGATCTCTTATCTCTTATAACCTTTGTCTCTTTTTCATTGTACTGTGACTATTCATAATGAAAGAATGTCACTCTTGGGGAATAAGAAATGATAAAAGTTTGTCAAAGCCTTGTGAGGCTGACTCCGCCAACGGATTTGTGCATAGGCGGAATGCTACATGCTCCTCCTTTTCATTGATTGAATTCGACCACGACAGTAAGCAATGCTCCCATCTCCTCTCTTGTATCTCTTATAGTCAAAACATGGAGCAAAAGTTCCTTCACATTCACTTTAATTATGTGCACCAACTACACTCATCGCACAGCAAAAGCCTTAAACCTAAAGAGGTAAAGTGAAGTACAGGGAATGTGACGACCCGGGCACCTTTCTATTTACTAAATATAAATACTCAACCTTTTTTCTCGTTACCAATATAGTATTTTGCCTTGTATAATATTTAGCTTCTATACTTTTAGCTGATGCATATTTCTGATACCATAATATAACGATTCGGACCTATTAACCTATGAATCCATTTCGTAATATGAAAGCAAAACGAATAAGGTTTACATCAACTTAAGACATCATAGCCCAAAAAGAATTCAATTGGTACTTATCCTTCTTTCTTTACTAAATATAAACCACTTAATCCTTTTCTCCATTACCGATCTATCCCCCTTAAAGAGGAGGGGAATCACAATCTACTCTCTTAAAGAGCGACGTTCTCGTTACCAGAAGCACATGATCGCATTCATCAGGTAGGTAGGATTCTAGAGATGATCGGCACAGATTCAAAAGAGGTGGCTCCCATTCCATGGATGTAGCACTTTATCCCGCATGGTACTTAGCTCCTGCACTTTTGGTTGATGCGTGGTTCTGATATCATAATGTAGCAATGCAGGTCCGCTAACCCATGAACTCATTTCGTGACATAAAAGCAAGACGAATAAGGTTTACATTAACTTGGACCATCACAGCTCAAATAGAATTCAATTAGTATTTATTCATCTTATTTTAACTAAATATAAATTATTTAACCTTTTCTTAAGAAATTGATATGGGACTATTAGTAGGGGCATCATAGGGAAAAAGACTGAGAGAGCAAAGTATAATTTTTCTAAATCTTACACTTAAAATGTAGCAATCTGAAAGGAGGAATCATCAAGTAATTAATATAGTATACGGCAGGCAAAACAATTCCATAGCTATGCTTAATATCATTCAAAAGTTAAAGTGAAAACAAATAAAAATTGACGTGATTTATAGCATAACTATGATGTCAGGTTGGGAGGAGGAGTAGTGGTTCAAACTTCAAACTTGCGCTCTTTAGCCCCAGCTACCGCTTTGATTAGATCCAGTTCAAACAAGTCTGCTGGCACAATAGAGAAAAGGACCGCACAAGGGACTAAGTTTGACCACAGCTAATAAGAACTATTAGTGTGGATTAGATCGATACATTGTAGGTGTGGGTTAGATAATGGTCCATTCAAAATCCACGCTTGCACTCTTGGCATTATATACTGAACTGAATGCACACAGTATATTTGATGCATATAATACTGTGGATATTTGCTATATGGTACATCAGTCTATTAAGTATATGGCTCACGTGAGACTCCTGATAACATGATATTGCTTGCACTAGCTGTGTCCGGTCTCTGTATTCAAAGTTTTTGAAACTTTTTCCTCACTGACACGAAGACGAAAACAACAATATGATGTTGAGACCTGAGACCACAACACTACGACTCAATTCTCTCACTTTACGCATGGCATGCGAACAGTGTCACATATGATGAAAGGGACCAACATTCTTCGTTCCTCCGGTCTCAAAGCTGTAAGGAACCTTACTATTTATAAATGGGAAATCAAACTATTTAAAGACAAGGAGATCGATCAGGCACCATATCGAGAGCCCACCACCACCTTCCAAGGCATTCTCCCATTCTGCTCCAAATGACTTGAGATCCCATCGACGGCTCAAACGCGATAAGACCCATGCTTGTGCTTCCGTCCGAAGACGACAAATGAATTCGATGCGGCGTACGTGACGTAATGTACTTCTCATCTTCCCTTCCATCGACCGCTCCACAACTGAATTCAATTTGATCGAGCGATGTGTTATCATGTCATGAATGCAAGCCGACAGCGTTGCTTCAGAAGGGACCTTGGAGAAAGAAACAATTAATAGCCCCAAGGGAAAAGCACCAGCATCCAATTTACACCCTCTGTGAGGTGGTGGTCCTTGCTATGGCGAGTCATCGAGCATGATGGCAAGATCTGGGCCTGTGTTAGAGCAGTGATTAGGCTCCAGGGCTAACGCAACAAATGGCTCCAAAAGATTGCTGGAGGTGCTAGCATTGGGACGTAAGGTCAGAGGACAAAAGGATGATGGCATTGGGGTAGTGATTTGAGTTCACATGCCAGATAACAACAAGAAGAAATTGATGCGCTGTGAGTTCCCTGTTCCCTCTTCGGATCTCGAAGGGGAACCATGCATGTTCCAACCATATCTAGAGGGTACGTAGACCGAGGACACCATTTACTTCTTCTAAGGGTGAACCTTTTCATGAACACCTCGAAGCCATGCATGCAAAGGCCACCTATTCGAGCCATCTAACCACATGCACCCAAAACGAGAGCTACTCCAAAAGGAAATGCATGCATTTCTGATGGTTGCATTTCAACTCACTGACCATATCACTCCTCTCTCTCTCTCTCTCTCTCTCTCTCTCTCTCTCTGTATGTGCTTCATATATATGTATCTTCAACATAATTGGCATTTATAGGCGTGCAGCCAACCAAAGGAAGACTGCAGACTGCCATTAAGAGGATAGTTGTCTAGTGCGAGACAACTATCCAACATGCATGCAGCTCTGATGCTTCACGTGTTCTTGTACAAGCTCGCAGCTACGTGGCTCTTTCATTTTTAAGGGAAAAAAAAGGTTAAAAAGAAAACTCATAACATCCCATCTATGTCCATGTCTCGAGAATGTGCCACACATATAAACCCAGCGAGTAAGGCCATGCATGATGTCCTTAACCATGTAAACCCAGCTAATAAGGCCATGCATGATGCCCTTAACCGCATCAAACTCACACCCACCATCACATAAACACTTCGTGTATCAGAACAATGCGCTGTTCCTAGTACAAGAACATCATGCATCTGCCATCGAGCTCTTGCGCATATCATTTCCTACAGTAGTCTCACTGAAGCAGCACAATGGAGTCAGACAGCCTCTATGCAACTCCTTCATCCGTCCCATCACTGACAACCTGTACTGCTTTACTACTAACTGTCAATGATAGATCCAATCAGAAGTTTATATCCTTTGGGCACTTGCATGTCACCTTTAATTTTAATTTTTTTTCACCGTAGCGTTGCTTTATAAGGAAAAGTCTTGCTGCACGTTCTTTGGTGAGGCCGATGCAGCAAGCCTTTCCTGCTTTATAAACAGGGAAAATCTTTGTGTGCACCGGGCGCGCGCTTTGTGCACCGGAGGGTGCGCCAAGACTTTTCCTATGAACAGGGATGGGGGGTGTACTCTTCTCCGTCTCGATATGGGCCACAACCGTTACCAGCCCAGAGACACGTGGGCCAGGGCTGGACGCAGGAGGGAGAACCCAAGGGACGAGGCTGGCTTGACCTTGACCGCCTTGGCCAGCAGGGGTGGGCACGGAGACCTAGAAACTTCCATTTGTCACGTCAAAGCGTTGCACGGAGGGGCGGAAAAGTTCCCCCCCTTCCCACGTGCCATCCGACAGTGACATACGGAGCGAAGCGTTGCACGCGGCGATGTAAAAGTAAAACTGGTCAGCGTCGAGATAATTTTAAACAAAATAAAATTAAAAAAAAAAAAAGGCAAGGCCTCACTTTCTCCGGAAAGGCCCTGTTTCCATGATCTCGATCATGCCATGATGATGATATCGATGATGGATGGCCGTTGCGATCATGGTCTCCAAAGTCGGGACCATCGGGGATGGTTGATTGCCCGGCCCCCAACCCACGGGTGCGGAGAGAGCTATCTCTCAGTCTCAGGCATCGTTCCGGCGCTTTCGAATAATGGCAATGAAAATGTACCGGTGGTCGGTCTCGATCATGATCCTGGTTGTTGTGATCAGATGGCTGTCATCTTCGCACTGCCAGTACGGCGCATCGCATCATGTCGCCCAACGGGTTGGCTCCGACGGTCATCGGACCGCGATTGTCCGATGCGTCGGCAGCCGTCTTTAGAGTAAAAGTGGGGAGATGGGTTTAATGAAATTTGATAAGGTACTTTGGAGTCCGGCGCTCTTCTAGAACTAGAGCGGTAGAGCAGGGGAACCCGCGGCCCGCCCTCAAAAATTCCTCAAACTTGTTATTTTACTCACACATTCTTTTTAAAGTATGAGGAGCAATTAAGCCATTGAATTTCGTGCTTTAATTTTTGTGCCGATAGGGCTCTGGCGTCTTCTAGTTAGAGTGCTTTAAAATTTATGCTTCCGTTCGTCGTCTGCTCGATCTCTGGCGTGTCAGACTTTTTTCGGCGACCCTTCTGCCTGGGGTCATCTTCTGGTGATCCTCCTCCTCAATGCTTCGATTGAAGTCTGGTGTTCCAAAGGCGGGGAGCCGTGGCCGTCGTCTACTTTGTTTGGGTATCATCGTCCCCGTTGCCGTTGAAGTGGCTGATCTGGAAGGTCGGTTTCCAGAGGTCGTCCGCATTTCTTCGGTGACGCTGAGGAGTCAAGCTCCTGCTGAGGGAACAGCAATCTTGGCTCGCACTTTCCAACGATGGATTTCGCCGGATGCCTTCGTGAGGGAATTCCGGCGAGCGGGTGTATCGGGGGTCATCCAGCCGTTAAGCCTTGCTAATCGATGCCACATCTTTCGATTTGAGGATCCTGGTTCGAGGGATTTGGTGATCGGCCGTCCTGGGTGATCAACGGACAGCCGGTTGCCATTGAAGCTTGGCGGCCGAAATTTGTTCCGGCTTTGGATGCTGTGGCCTCTGCCTTGCTCTGGGTGCATCTGCCCTCCTCCCGGTTAAATTCTGGAGGGAAGAGGTGTTCAGGGATATCTTGGCGCCAGCGGGGAGTTTGTATATGCTGACTCTGCTACTCGACAGCTTTCCAGGGGGGATTCGCCAGAGCCTGCGTCCGTGTGGATCTCCGGCGCCCTCTCCGACCAGGTGTCCGAATTCAGGGAATGGGTGCCCCCTTTTGGCAACAGTTCCAATTTGAAAACTTGGAAGGTATTTACCCTCATTGCGGTTCAATCCACCTCTATGGGCCCTATGATTGTCTTCCCCATCTCCGGCGGTCGAGCAGTCTTCGGGTGGGCATTGCTTCGGGCCCTGGATGACGGCTTTGCATCGTCGTCGTCCGCAGTCTTCGGAGCAGAGGTTCCCCCTGAGGCATTCTGGATCGCCCCAATCTTCTTATCAACCACCCCCTTCTGGTTCTTTGAAGCCGGATTCGTTGGCGGAGGGGTGGTCGTCTCCTGCTAAGGTCAGTCGCCGGAGATCCTCTAAGGCTGTGAAGACTCCATCCAGTGTGTTGACGGCTCCTGTTCTCATTTCGGCTAGTCTGCAGTTGGATTCGGGTGCTGCTTTGGATGGATCCAGTGAGTCTGTTGGCATGCCGATGAGGGAGCCCGTGCCGTTATTATCAGTCCAATGGAGGCACCAAGCAAGGAAGTTCAGTCAGCAACTTCAGATCTCCAAATTATTGTGGCCCCCAATTTGAAGACTAATAATCCTTTTGCTATCCTGGGTGCGGGCATGTGGGATGGTTCATCCTCTGCCCGGTCTGATGCTAATCCGGGCCGTACTAAGCGTGCCAGGCCGGTGGAGTCCCACCCTCTGCGACCGCTGTCACGTGTGATAAACGGAAAGGTAAAAGCTCTGTTTCATTGCCCAAAGGATCCAAGCTGAAGTCTAATCTACCTGCTGGTCCTAACCTTGGTCGGCATTCTATCTCTGAAGGCAGTTGGTCTGATAAGACTTCCGCGGGTCAGGAGTCAGGCACTATTGTGTTTGGGGGCCAGTCGTCAAAGGCTGCTAACTGTAACCATGAAGCGACTCTTTCTTGTCTTAAATTGGCAATTCAGGGTCAGTCAAAGGATCCTGATTCCCCTGTTATGAAATCCCGGGGTGGGGAAGCTATACCTGACGCACCGGACCCAAGGACTGCTAATCCTACTTTGGATTGTATAATGCAGTCGGATGTGGGTGGTACCCTGCCTTCGGAGTACCTTTCTGATTCAGTTATGATGGAAGATCAGGGTGGACATCCCCCTTCCCCCCAATTGTAAATGAAGATACTTATATGGAATATTAGAGGAGCTCGAAAACCGTATTTTCGATCCTCTTTTGGTAGATTATTGCAGATTCATAATTTGATATATGTATCTTAACGGAAACCCGGTTATCGGGAGACAGCTTGGCCCGTTTCGGAGACAGGCTGCTAGGACTTGGTCTTCATATGCTGTGGAGTCTGAAGGTCTTTCTGGTGGAATTGTTGCTTTTTGGCGGCACTCATCGGTTTCTGTGAACGCTTTTCATCAGTGTAATCAACAGATAGCTCTTCTTGTCTCGAAAGGGTCCTCGACCCCTGGCTCCTTTCAGGGATTTATGCCAGCACTGACTTCAGGAAAAGGCATGTTCTTTGGGCTGAGATTCTCTCTCCTTAACCAGGTATCCCGTCCAGTGTAGCTGGTGACTTTAACTGTATTGTTGCAGCTAACGAGAAGAGAGGGGGCAGACGGGTCATTGATTCAGCTGATATCACTGAGTTTAGATCGTTTATCTCTTCTGCTGGATTGCTGGACTTGGGTTTTTCTGGAGCCCAATTCACCTGGTGTAATAATCGGCAGGGTTCGGCTCGTGTCTGGAAAGGCTGGATAGAGCCCTGGCCACTGCTCAATGGTCTCAGATGTTTCCCTCTGCCACTGTCACTCATCTGTCCAGGATAGCGTCCGATCACTGTCCTATTTTGATTTCCACTGACCCTGTTCTTCACCAGCGGCGACAGTTTAGATTTGAGCAATTCTGGACGTCTTACCCTCAGCTCGTGCTATCATATCCCAGGTCTGACACTTACCTATGAGAGGTAATACCTCTTATCGGCTCTCTAGAAGATTGGAGCTGGTTAGGCGTCGGCTGACTAGATGGAATAGATTCGAGGTGAGACAGATTGAGCAAGTTAAGCGAACATTACTCTTATCCAAGAAAGAGAGGACCAGGATGGCTCGCTATCTGTTCTTGATCTTTCCTCTCTTCGTTCTAAGCTTGCTCTTCACCACTCTCTTCTGATGCAGCAGGAGATTTATTGAGACAGAGGTCTAGGGTTCAGTGGATCCAGGAAGGTGACCGCAATACCAGGTTCTTCCATCAGCCACTTTGAAGCGACGGGCTGCTAATAGAATCAGGAGAATAGCTGATGAGAATGGCAATCTCCAGACTGACCCTGTTGTTATTCATGATCAGTTGCTTCAGTTTTTCCAGTCTAGATGGACTGATTTATCTGGTGCGGGGGCTCCTGTGTTCAGGGTTTCTCCTATTAAGAAGGTCTCTGACCAGCAGAACGACCTTCTGTCCAGACCAATCACAGCTGAGGAGATTCGCATGGCTTTATGGGACCTCGGCCCTGTCAAGGCACCTGGTCCTGATGGATTTCCGCCATTATTCTTCCGTCATTACTGGGATATTGTTGGTCACGAGGTCACTCAGGCTATTCAGAGTGCTTTTCTTTCTAAATCTATTCCTACTGATTGGAATCGCACTCTTGTCACTCTAGTGCCGAAGCGCCATGATGCTTCCTCCCCCCATCATTTTCGACGATCAGCCTGTGTACTACTCTATACAAGGTCTGTGCCCGCCTTCTAGTTTCCCGCCTGCGTGTGGTGATCCCTCAGCTCATCTCTGCTGAACAAAGGGCTTTCATTAGAGGTCGGAGCATCTCCGATAATGTTCTTATTGCTCAGAATTCATGTTCGATCTTCAGAGAGCCTCGGTCAGTCAGTGTCTTATGGCAGTCAAGCTTGATATGGAGCGTGCCTACGACATATTGAGTTGGGCTTTTTTGCATCGTACTCTGATTGAGTTTGGTTTCACGACCTGTTCATTGATTGGATTATGGCCTGTATCCAGAAGCCTTCGTTCTCTCTGAGTATTAATGGGATGCAGACTAGTTTCTTCCATTCTTCTGTGGGACTGAGACAGGGATGCCCGTTGTCCCTTTCTGTTTGTTTTGGCTGTGGATGACCTTTTCCATGCTTTTCATCAGGCACAGCAGGACAGCCGTATTGCTCCCTTTCTGGCTGATCCTTTGGGACCCCTATATCTCACCTTCTTTTTGCAGACGACTGTATTCTTCTGGGCCAGGCGTCTGTTCGTACTGCTGTTAGTTATGCTTCTCTCATTCAGGGCTATTGCTGTGCTTCGGGACAGAAGGTCAACTTAGATAAGTCCTCCATTTGCTTCAGCCCAAAGACCTCCAGGTCCATCAGGGAAGCCGTTTACCAAGCTTTGGGTATCTCAGCAAAGACTGATGGTCTGTCCTATTTGGGCATCCCGGTATTGGGGAGCGTCCTCGCATTAGTGATTTCACTACTATTGAGAGATATATTCGGGATCGGATTGATGATTGGCAGGTCACCAGTTATCCATGATGGCTAGGATCACTCTTATCCGCTCTGTCCTTACGTCCCTTCCTATGCATCTAATCTCTAATGCTGCGGTTCCTATCACGTGCTTGCGTAGGATAGAGCGATGGTTCAGGGACTTTCTGTGGGCTTCTATGAAAGACTGTCACAGTATTCATCTTCAGGCATGGGATTTGATTTGTTTGCCTTTGAATGAAGGGGGTCTTGGATTCAGTCCCTGATTGTGAGGAGAGACGCTTTGATGGCGAGACATGCGTCGAGGTTTCTCCTTGATCCTCACGGATTCTGGAGTTCATTTATGAGAGCTAGATATGGTGATTGGTCCCTGGCTATGGATCATCAGCCTTTGCGACGGTATTCCTGCTTTTGGAAGGAGGTGTGTCGTCATGCTCCGTCTATTCGAAGCAATATATCATGGATGATTGGTGAGGGCTCATCGGTTGATGTCATTTAGGACAGTTGGATCACGGATCTCCCTCTTTCCGTTGGCCGTCATTTATTAGCATGGATGTTCCGCAGCATATGAGGGTGCGGATCTCATCATTCCGGATCTCTCTTCTTGGAATACCTCTGTGGTGACCAGTTTATTTGGGGAAGAGCTTGCTCGTCGGATCCTTTCTATTCCCCTCACTTTGGGACACATTCCTGATATGAGGTTATGGAGGAGATCCTGTCTGGCCAGGGCCCCCACTAGGGACCTCATTGGGATTTTCAGACCCCAGCCTCGGGAGTCGTGGGATGCGAAGTGGATATGGATGCTCCCTGTTCATCCCAGAGTCCAATTATTTATATGGAAGATTTTGTGGGACTGTCTTCCTTCTTGTTCACTTCTATCGAGAAGGGGTATTCATATTGAGGCGATGTGTCCGCTGTGTGGGCAGGAGGAGGAGACTATTGATTGCCCTTTTTATATGTCCATTCTTTGTGGGATTTGGACGAGAATGAGTTATGATTGCAAAGTGGATGATCTGGTTCCTCGTGCTCCCCTTTCCTTGATGCTCTCCGAAGGACTACTAGACATCGCAGCGCCCTTTGGGCTATCACTGCTTATCAGATATGGCTTGTCACGGAATCTGCTTATCTTTACTAGTGAGTCGATTTCCCCCCTCAGATTAGAACAGAAGATCAGATCTATGGTGGATGAAAGCGCTTCTCTTATCAGTGGTTCGATTTTTCTAACCTTGGCCACTGGGGCTCCCCTGCTGTTTTGGCAGCGAACCGTCGTACGGTTTATATCTCTTGGGAGCTCCCCCCTCCAGGGTTTAAAAATCAACTTTGATGGAAGCGTTCGTAGCAGGCTGGCTGGATCTGCTTTTATTATTCGGGGGACAGATGGAGCCTTGCTGGCAGCTGGTGGTTTTGGCTCTCTTGATTCTTCTGTCCCTATGGCCGAGCTTTATGCTGCATGGGCTGGCATCTCCTGCGTTGTTAGGCAGCTTCATGCCCAATGCCTATTAATTGAGGGGATTCTCTCAGTTATTCGGTGGCTTAGAACGGGATTCTGTGATCAGGACTCCATCAACCCTATTCTCAGTGATATTCAGGTTGCTCTGCGGGGTCTCCACACTGTCCAAATCCGATACATCTATCGGGAGGCTAATTCTGCGGCTGATTAGGTTGCGGCTGCAGTGGCCAGCATGAAGCTTTTGGATTTGGAAGCAGGGTGATCCCTGTCCTTCTGCTCTTTCGCAAATTCTGTACTCTGATAGATCTGGGCTGACTCACACGAGGATAGTGTGATCGCCCGTTTATACAAAAAAAAAAAAACCATGCAGCCACCGAGTTTGGCGAGAAAAAACAAGATCTGTATTCTGTACTAGTTTAAGGGGAGGGGATTATTAAGTCCTCGCTAAAACATCAAATCTCATCTTGATTATTATGATTTCAAACCTAATAGTATAAAAAAATAACATAAATAGTTTATGTATATATATACATTTAGAAAATTTGTATTAAGAAATGACTTGATATAAGGAGAAAATAAAAGAGATAGAGATAGATTATATATTACATCGAAGAAAGTGATAAAAATATTTATAATATTTATATATTATAAAAAATTACTTAAAAATTTGAATAAAAAAGATTATGTAGCTGATCCTGTTGGTTTGGGATCAAGGCTATTTTATTATTGTTGTTGTTGTAGGATACCATGAATGAGTTATGTTAACTCTTTAATTTCTTATAATATATACACTGTAAATGATATATAAAAGATAAAAGAATGAAAGATTTTTTATAGCTTATATTATATATTAAGTGTGTGCATATGTGCACAAATATATATATATATATATACACACAATATAAGATGACTCCTCAAACCAAGTAGATTTAATGAGGAATTCATAGCTTATGTTGTAATGATGTTTGATTTATGATTTTTTTAATATTTATGGGAATTTCGTATGCTTGCATAGAAGTCACCTCATCAACTTTAGTCTCTTGTAAGTGAGGGTTATAGATTCAATGAATGATATTCTTGTATATATTATGGTAAGTAAAAATTATCATGCTTGGCAGCCTGCACCAAATATTAGTATAAATGAGCTAAGGTACTTGCTTAGCCGACCCCAGGTAGTTAGAAAGAGACTTAAATGAGTTGAATTGAGTTGAGTTAAGATGCTTGCCAACTAAGCTAATATTATTTGGCAGTTGCACCAGAGACCCAAATTAGATCCCACCTGTAGGGGTTTGGTGGATTTGATGAGGTGCCTAGATGAGAGCTACCTCCTTCCCTATGGTCCATATGAAACAATAAAAGGGCAACAAGAATATCCAACTAATATATAACTACCGTGCAATCAAAATTTATTAAAGCCATAGGCTGTACGTGTGCATGCATGCAGGGGGAGTTCTGATGATGTGCAGTTTATTTTACTCTCGGAAAAGGTTTTGTGAATAGATGCAAAGGTGTTGGAGCTTGACCACCGGAATTTGTGAAAACTTTATGTATTAGTGAATCATTCAATTAAATGTGAGCATAATATATTTAAGAGGGCACAATAACATAAGCCATTCTATCTCTCAATTAAATAAGGAAATCAGAGAGATGTTGCTTGTAGTAGGATGTCATACATGCGCACATATCATATATCGCGGCTTGAATTTGCCATATTAACTTTATATATTTATAATTAGAACTACATTATAAACACACTTAATCCTCTTAAGTGGTTGTTGCACCCTCCATGTATTAAACCCTTTTTTCAAAGGTAAGATATACGGTGTATAGCAAAAGGAGAAAATGATATATATGATAGTTTCCTAGTTTGCCCTTGGATTTTCTCATGGTTCAGATTTACATATTATATTATAATTTTAGGAAAAAATCACAGGGCCTTAGTTCATGATATTAGGCTAGTAATAAAGTAAAGGCTATGAGTTATAGCTCTAAACTGAGTGTTAGCGAATGTTTGAAATAGATTTTCCTATAGAAAACCATCTACATCATTGTTGTATTATAATAGAATAAAAATTAAATAATAATAAAGTTTTAATTTGAAATTAAATATATATTAAATTATACTTTAATTAGGTAAATACTTTATCATCTTCAATAATTTTTTTTATTGTAGCTTTTAGGCTATGTTTGGTATCGAAGATAAGAGGATATTTTGAATATTTCTTTTTATTCTTAAAAGGTATAATTAGATGGGATAATTTAAAAAATATTTAACTAGAGGGGATGATCCATGTTTAATCATGAGTTATCCCTGAACTTATTCCCTAAGGTAGTGTTTGATATATTATCTATGGATAAGTGTACTGGATAGAGTTTATCCCCTGGCTATCCCTTGAGATCATATCAAATGCAAAAAGGTTCCATATCTTTGAAGGGATCAGCTATTCCTGCAAAATAAATTGAGGGGATTGGTTAACCATTTAAATGAAAAAGTTATGGCTTAGAATTATTTATTTGAATAAATAAATTATTATTTAAAAATAATAATTATTTTAAATTATTTTTTAAATAAATATTATTTTGTATATTTATCCAAAATAACTTTTTACGAATGAAATATATGTTAGATTTATAGATCTTAGGTGCGCATCCAAAAAGCTAGCATCCACCCATGGTTGTACGTGTCTTGATGGGGATTTTTTGTGGTCTTGGAATCTTTCATCAACTTTTGCCTGCCAAGCATCTGCAACTTGGATATCTCTTTTTTACATGATGTCATATATGATCGCATGAGATGATTTCACAAACACGTTACATGTGGCGATCGATCAAAGATTACATGGCAATTTTAAATTGCACGAATGTGGCACCACATTTGTGGCATACAAGGACATCCAATTGGGTGGTAGAATCTTGTAGCTCCTGCATACAGCCTTCCCATCAACTCTACAAGCTTATGCGATGAACAATGTAATTTTAATATGACGAATGGAGAGAGGGAAGATGGTATGCTTGGAGATGGCTCCATGCAAGCAATGGCCTGGCTGGCATCCACATAAAAAGCGTTATTAATTATGCGAGAGAAAGCCAAGTGACCCACCTGACCTGAGACCTTCAGCTACTCGTAACGCAGGGCGTTAGGCGACATTAAATCCTCCATGATAGGCCGCGGAGGCGAACGGTCCGTCTCCCGGCCGTTAACGAGCAACGGCGCAGGCGTTTCCGGGGCGAGCGTGCCGTACCTTGACGGCGCGAACCAGGGGACGGGGGCCCGCCGCCAGCACGCGTCCGGTACGGTGGTCGCTCGGCGCGGGCCCCGCCCTCGAAGCCGTCGGGTTTCCCGTCCGTATCGTTACGCTGCTCATGGGCGGGCACGGGCGGCGCCGGAGGCCGCTGCACACGGGCAGCTCCGCCCGGCCCCACCCTCCGCCCACGTGCCACATCCCCCAGGCCCTCTCCCCGCCCATGTCGATCCAGCTCACCCCACCCTCCACGGCAGCCAGACGCACCTCCCGGTGACCCGATCCCAGCGGCCTTCGCAAAAAGACTGAAATGCTCCTGTACGGGAATCTCACCCGCATGGAACCAGCCCACTGTTCATCAGTGGCAAAATCGTCATTAAAATTATATTAGGAGAGAAAAACAGAAAGAAAAAAAAATCTAAACGAAAAAAAAATCTTGTTTAAATGAAAAGAAAAAATAAAAAAATAAAAAATTGATGACTTCTATCTAAATTTTTTTTTTTTGAAAATTAAAGAAATTTTAAAGAAATTTTTTTTTTTTTCTTCTGGTATTGATTTTTCAAAAAATATTAAGTTATTATAAAAAAATATAAAAATTTATAATAAATATTAATATTATTATTTTTTTTTTATTTATAAAAAAAAATATTTTCACTTCAATTTTTTTCTTCTTTCATTGTCCGTTCCTTATTTTCTTTTCTTTTTCTACTTTTCTATCAACCAATGAACCAATCTACGAGCAGGGCAAATACGTAAAATCGTTAAAATTGTGGGCCGCGGTTAAATAAATATGGCAGAAATTAACTAGAGTTAAATTTTAAACCCAACCCTCCTCTCCCGACCGCTATATAACGGTTCTCTGTGAGGCCCCTCGTCGCTCGTCCCTCACTCACCTCACCTCACCTCTTCGCGGAAAACCACAGTCCGAGCTCTGAAACTTTCCGGTCTCCGGATAACCAGTTCCTTTCTTCTCCTTCCTTCATCGCTTCCTCTGCCCCCATTCCTCTCCACCGCTTCAACGATGGCGTCTTTCGACTTCGAAACCGCGTTTTTCCTCTTCTTCGTCCCGAAAACCGTCCTCTCTCCGGCCATCGCCGTTGTCGTCGTCGCCCTCGCCGTCGTTTGGCTCTCCCCCGGCGGCGTTGCGTGGGCACTTTCGCGGGCCCAGCGCTCGATCCCCGGCCCGACGGGCGTCGTCCTCGCCCTCGCCGGCTCCGCTGCCCATCGGACCCTTGCTGGCCTCGCCCGGGCCATCGGCGCCACCCGACTGATGGCCTTCTCCGTCGGCTTTACCCGGTTCATCGTATCGAGCCACCCCGACACCGCCAAGGAGATCCTTAACAGCTCGGCCTTCGCCGACCGGCCGATCAAGGAGTCCGCTTACGAGCTCCTCTTTCACCGCGCCATGGGCTTCGCGCCCTTCGGTGAATACTGGAGGAATCTGAGGAGAATCTCCGCCACCCATTTGTTCAGCCCCAAGCGAATCGCCGCCTTCGGCGGGCACCGGCAGGAGATCGGGCGGCAGATGGTTTGGGAGATCAAGGCTCTGATGGGGACCGAAGGGGTGGTGGAGGTGAAGCGGGTGCTGCATTTCGGGTCTCTAAACAACGTTATGATGAGCGTTTTCGGAAAAAGATTCGATTTTGGGAGGGGGGAAGGGCTGGAGTTGGAAGGACTGGTGAAAGAAGGGTACGAGCTTCTTGGGGTGTTCAACTGGAGCGACCACTTGCCTCTCTTGGGGTGGTTGGATCTCCAAGGAGTAAGAAAGAGGTGCAGGAGGTTGGTTGGAAGAGTTAATGTGTTTGTGGGAAAGATCATAGAGGAGCACAGGAGGAGGAGGAGTGATAGAGGTGTTCTGAATGGGGGGGTTGGGGACTTTGTGGATGTGCTGCTGGATTTGGAGGGGGAGGAGAGGCTCTCTGACTCTGATATGGTTGCTGTTCTTTGGGTATGTTCTTCCCATAATCTTCCTCTTGATCTTTCTCTAATTAAGTTTTGTTGTTATTTTTTGTTTGGTTGTCATGATTTTTTTTTTCTTCTTATTTTCGTTTTTGTTAAGTTATGGTTTGCTTGGTAGTTAAGGTTATTTCCCCCTTTTTTTTTTTAAAAAAAAAAAACCATTTGTATTGGTTAGTTTTGGATGTCCTACTTGAAAGCTTTGAATTTGCCCTTCTTCTTTTGGATGAATGAGTTTTAAGGCTGCATCTTTTATCTGGCATGAGCTGTGATGACCGATGATCATGCTATTTCACAATTAAGATGTGGACGCCTTCAGGAAGCTATTAACTCATTTGATGAGGACTTAAAAGTAGGTGGTCTATCAGTTTGCAGTTTGTTATAGTGCAACGGCGGCGGCGCAGCTACTGGTTTGTTGGATTCTGGGTGTTCTTTTGTTATGATACCCGGCCTCCTTTGGTAGTTTTCCAATATAATAATAATCCTTAATTTGCTTTTATCATTTAGCGAGAGCTATATATAGAGCAATAGGAAGACAGCTTTTATCATTATATTGAGTTGATGGGTTGTTGATCTTTAGCGTTACTTACGGCATGAACTCTTCTGCATGGTTTCTTCTTCTTCTTCTCAGGAGATGATATTTAGAGGAACCGATACGGTGGCCATCCTTCTGGAGTGGATCATGGCCAGGATGGTGCTGCACCCGGACATCCAGTCCAAAGCCCAGTCGGAGATCGACGCTATAGTAGGAAGCTCGCGCCTTGTCTCGGATTCTGACGTCCCTAAGCTTCCCTACCTTCAATCCATAGTGAAAGAAGCTCTCCGAATGCACCCCCCTGGCCCACTCCTGTCCTGGGCTCGCTCGCCATCCATGACGTTCACATCGGGAATAACTTCATTCCCGCCGGGACCACGGCAATGGTGAACATG
This sequence comes from Calamus simplicifolius, assembly GCA_900491605.1. Taxonomy (NCBI): domain Eukaryota; kingdom Viridiplantae; phylum Streptophyta; class Magnoliopsida; order Arecales; family Arecaceae; genus Calamus; species Calamus simplicifolius. The sequence goes on along the minus strand of UESW01004137.1, from coordinate 860,152 downwards.
TGGGCGATAACCCACGACGAGCACATCTGGGCCAACCCGAACGAGTTCGAGCCGGAGCGGTTCGTGGCAGAGGATGTGAGCGTCCTGGGTTCTGACCTGAGGCTGGCGCCGTTCGGCTCGGGGAGGAGGGTCTGCCCTGGAAAAGCCCTGGGCCTGGCCACCGTGCACCTGTGGCTCGCTCAGCTGCTCCAGAGCTTCGAGTGGGTGCCCTCAGACGGTGGGGTAGACCTGTCCGAGTGCTTGAAGATGTCCCTCGAGATGAAGCGTCCTTTGGTCTGTAGGGCCCTCCCAAGGTGGTGAAGCGTGCGTGGGGGAAGGTTGGGTTTGTTCTTGGACAGTGACTGATTTGGAGGATAGCTGTTTTGGTTGGTTTCTGGGGAAACTCGGGTAGTCCTTGGAGATATATATATATATATATATATGATCTTATTATCTCCAAAATTTTGTAACTTAGTAGTTTGGTAGGTGCTCGATCGGGTTTCTCCGTTGTCACTCTTGTTCATTTGATGCTTGCTTCTGTCCAAGTTTCCATGTGATGTGTGCATATGGGTGAAAAGGCTTGATAGCAGTGTGTCTTATGAGAGATGTGGTCTCTCTAGTGGCTATGTAAACAGGTTGTCATGCAATGTAAATTTATATATTTTGACTTAAAGACACATGGAAATATATATTATCCTTTGCTTGCACCTATATTAATCATGCATGATTATGCAAATTTATATGTCGTCATGTAATGTAAACATCTCTATAATTTATCTCAAATTTGGTCATGCTTGCACCAAGAGCTGGTAGCAGCATCAAAAGTGATGGTGTAGTATTGGTTTGACGAGAAATCCTCTAGAGTTGACTAATATTTTCATCAGTACTTTAAGTTGAGCTTAAGTTGAGTTACTCCATGGAAGGCTAGTTAAAAAAAAAATAAAGAATTTATGTCTTTTGTTTTTATTTTTTTTATTTTCTAATTTTAAAAATAGGTTTGATGAGTGAGGATGGTTCTTTTTATTTTATAAAAATAAAAAAGATTGTTTTTAAAATCAAATATATTCTAGATATTACAAAACCATGCTTCTCTCTCAAGTTTTTGGTACTAACAGTGCATGTATAAATGGTGGAAGCTTGTGCGAATGATTAATCATAAGATACCAATAATTTGTCACTTTGTTGCAAAATTGGGACCTCTATGCATATTATTTATATATATATAGAGGAAGTAACCAAGCTGGCTTGGTCGCTCCTATAAGTTTTTCTAATATATATGCAGTCCTTCCCAATACCGTACCATCCTTTTGCAGTTATCTTCACGTTGCACCAAGTTACTGAAATTTTAAGGCACAAAGGATTGGAAGTTAAATGATTGATTGGTTGTAGTTGAGCAGATCAGCAAGAATTAGGCCTTAATTATTTGATTGCAGAGGCTGATAGTGTGGCTTTAAACCATAAATTTCTTTGATGCAAAATATCCGTGCTTATGAGTGGAAGCCTGATCTCCAACCATGTCGATTAAAAGATCTTCGTCTGCCGTCACACGCGAGGTGACGAGAATCTAAGGGGACCCTGAATATCTAAACTAGATCTTATGTATAAATCGTTATAGTTATCTGTTGGCATTGCCATCAATTTCTCACATCAAGTGCCCGGTCTACGCTGTGCTGCTTTCCATTGTATAGTTCTCATCCCTTGGGTATCTAGCTATATATCTGATGGACGAACACATCTCTCTCATCCAACTCTCACGATGCTATGCTCTTCTTTCTGATCATATGCCTTTCCTTATCCTAACCTTGCTTTATATAAAAACATATGGCTCCACATAATAAAATAAGATTCTAAGGATGGGTTGTGGGTCGTTATCTATCAAAGTCTACTGTCTGATGAGACGCTAGCGAGGAAGGTTTTCTTTGATATGGTCTTGGCAGTACAACACCACCAAATGATTGAGGAATAAGAACCCACATGGAATGATATGATTCCAAGATACTTTTTTTTTCCTGGTGCCCAAATCCCCCATAGAATATTTGGAGTCCCTGGAAAGCTTATTTCCTTTTCCACATTAGAGTTGAATATCCTAACCATCCTGCAGGCCCAACAAACAACTACAACTTGTCATTCATTGTCCCTTTTGATTGAGCCCCTCTCTCCAATCTCATTCCACGTTCCTGCGTCAACTTTTTTCCTGAGATCTTCGCATGGCCGATATTAGATCTAGAGAATCGATCCCCGCTGTTTTTGACATTGCATGTCCTGGAAAGCCAGGGAATTTACAACTTCAGATGGAATATGATCAAGGAAAGGAGATAATATTCCCTTGACCACCAGTTGAATGCTGCCTCTGAGCACCTCTCTAGCCACTCCCATATCAATCTTCTAAAGGGGTCAACATTGAACAGGGATAGCAGGACCCTACTTGGTGGCGCATAACCTCAGCACTAGCTCTACATCATGTTCAAGATGATGCTTTGATGTGGTATATGAGTCAGATTTCCTGAGCAACTCTTCTAGATCAGAAAGGAAGAGAATTATTTATTGAATTTGTGCACATGGTAGTTGGAGTGTTAATGCTATCTAATGCGAATGCTATTGAAGCTTAGCAACTGCATCGTTCTCGTGAGAATGAAGCTATCATTGAGCTCATATTGGCTTTTCCGAACCATGGTATTAGGCCCACAGAAAGCATTTCGTGTCTGCTAGCTAGTATAGAGCTTGGATGATGCACTTGAACTCAGCAGGCTTCAGAGATGGCGTACGAGGAATCAAAACCTGGTTTTTGCCTTTAAATATTGCATACTTGGAAGGTTTGGTTTAGAGTCTCTTTACTTGTTAAGCTTAAAACGAGAGGGGATGTGACATGAAGCTGATTAAGATATCGTCACTGGCACACTGGGTCATTCTTAACTGATTTTAATTAATTCACTTCAAATCCTGTCACGATCCATGTAATCATCATTATGTTTTAGGTGACAAGGATTCGAGAACTCCATTGTCATGCAGAAGATGGAATTCCAAACCTCTAATGCATTTCCAGTGGGCTCCTTCGTGATCCAACTGTCAAATGTTAATTCTCTTTTCTCGAACAGCACAAGCTATGGCTTTTTTTTTTTTTAGTTCCAAGTGGCATGAACTGGTGGGACTCGTGTCTAAGTTCATTGCATAGCATTCATTAAAAATGGTGGTTTTTATAATCCATTTTATAATGATTTCAACATCGCATGAATCAACGAGCTGTACAGTGGGTAGAAAATCCAGATGTAGTACAACTGAGTTTTATTATACCTGCACCGTACCCCTCAACATGTTTCCTAATAATATGTTCCACTGTCCAAGATCCTTGAATGGAGGTGTGTTGGAGATCAACCCTCTAGCACGAATTCGGTGGGTAATTTGCTGGACAATAGGTTGTTAAAAGCCCAGCTCATCTAGTACTGCAAATTGTCCACATTACCATTTCTCTTTACCTTGATACATAGAAACACTATCTTTTTCTCTAAATAATCATGAGGAAAGGAAAAACTTCCTTTTGTGAATAAATTTTATTAAAACTGTAAGAATTTATAACAGAGATGACGATGCATTAGCAGAAAGAAGATTAAAGAGTTTATGAACATTGAACCACTCACTGAGGCAAGGATTACCCCAAAAAATGAGACTGACTATCATCTTCTGAAGGACCGATGATGGAATTAATAAGTTTTTTTTGAAAAAGATTATATTCCTTTTATTCAATATATGCCACGTAAATAACATCACCAATTAATCTAAACTTTTCCTTCTAATGGCCAATACTTTCTTCCTTCTCCCTGCTGAGTAGAGCTTGAAGATACTGAAAGATATATTATAATTTGTTCAATCCAATCATACTAACTAAAGTTTTAGAATCGATTTCAAGAATGAGCTTTTGATAAATAGATGAGCAATAGATTACTAACTAGCCTCATATAGCGTACATCCAAAGCTCACTAGTCATCCTTTTTTCACTAAGTTATCTCTTATATATTTATAACTCGTTACGTAGAGCCAACCAAAAAAATACCATTACTTTTTCTACGATACAAGCTTTTCATAAAGGGCTGTAGAACGGATAACCGAGCTTTTGATGATTGATAAATTTGTAAAAAGAGTGCAGACCATAGTTACCATCGTTACAAAGCTTTTGAGAACATCTACCGAAAGTGATAGTTGAATGGTGGAGAAGAAACTTTAAAGTTACTGAAGATACTGAGGATGTGGGAGGGTTGGACAGTTGAACACTCTATGGTTGTACTATGAGACTTCAAATCTCAGTTGCTTGCCTGTTCGGATCCTTAAAATGATATGCTAGGGGCACAGGGGTTACCGAGTTATCTTCTATACACAAAGACACTCAATTCACACAAAATTACATGCATGAAAGCACAATATCTTATGGTCTGTTAAAGGTTTTTTTTTTTGCCAGTTTCTTCTTCACACGCCCCTTCATGTGAATAAATATATATTATATTGTCCAGCTAAGGTCGACCTCTCTTGAAGGAGCCTTAACCTTAAAATAACGTCTTTAACCATATCTTCATCAATTTATAGATTTATCCAAGGCTCTGAGGGATCCCCAAGATGGTGATATGCTCTCCTATATATTGACTGAATCTTATAGAACACAATTTTCCTGTCCAAAAAGGATTGCGTAGTTGATGAGCTGTAATCTAAGACTGGTTATATCTTTACATCACTGTGTCGTTATTGTTCACGAGGATGATGAAGCATGACGTGCAGTGAACTTAATTACAAGGAAATTTAAGGGTTGCTTTCTCTAAGTCAAGTCTTTCAAACTTCTACCAAATGAATAATTTATAAGGAAGGCGCTGCACTTGCTAAAGGACATGGCCCGAGTCGCAATCACATTGTTGAGGATGGCTCTAACAAGACGCACTTCTAAGGAAGCATGCACCTCATTGGAAAGTCCTTCATTATTATTTGTTAGTCCATTCCGTTACCGACGAAGAATGAAGGAGAGATTGCTGTCGATCATTATACCTCTGTTACTGGATTGGTGGATATGGGGGATGGAGGTCTCTCCGTCCAGAGAAACTACCATGCACTAGATGATGGCTCAAGCTATGCAATCTATTTTTCAGTAAGAAATAATGAGTTGTTTCCTTTCAGCTGACATTGTGGGTGTTAATCATGTAGATTGGATTTCTTTTTTTTTTTTTCTAATTAGAATCAAAACATTCTTATCATAAGAAAATTCTATGTTGTTATGCCGTTGTCCTCGATATAAGTTGTCACCATAAGGCAGCTATTAGTGCTTGCATTGGAGACCACAACATTTTAAAATGTCAAGGAATTTCTAACAGTATATATAGTATGAGGACAACAACCAGAAGCTAGCCCCCAAGCAATTAGGTTGTGGGAACCCCGGAATGAGATTTAATACCTAAGCTCAGACAAAAACATCATGATCATTAGGTTTAATACCACAACAGAAATTGATTCTTTGTGGGAATTTTGGTGTAGATAACTTGAAGTTTTCCGGGTAGAGGTAAGAACCAGGAAAATAGGTATCCATCATTGATGTGGCTGATCCAGCGCCGTTAGAATAAAAGGTAACAGCAGCTAACGGAAGTCACCGCATCTCAACCCCGAGAGCCCCTCCGGTCTCGGGGTACACCAGCATCATCTCACCCCTGAGACCCCCTCCGGTCTCGGGGTGAGATCACCATATCTTGACCTCGAGACCCCCCTCCGGTCTCGGGATGCACCAGCACCACCTCACCCCCGAGACCTCCTCGGTCTCGGGGTGAGGTCGTCATATCTCGACCCCGAGACCCCCTCCGGTCTCGGGGTGCACCAGCACCACCTCACCTCCGAGACCTCCCCCGGTCTCGGGATAAGGTCGCCATATCTCGACCCCGAGACCCCCCTTCGGTCTCGGGGTGCACCAGCACCATCTCACCCCTGAGAACTCCTCCGGTCTCAGGGTGAGATCGCCATATCTCGACCCCGAGACCCCCCTTCGATCTTGGGGTGCACCAGCACCATCTCACCCCTGAGACCTCCTCCAGTCTCGGGGTGAGGTAGCCATATCTCGACCCCGAGGCCCTCTCCGGTCTCGGGGTGCACAAGCACCATCTCACCCTCAAGACCTCCTCCGGTCTCGGGGTGAGGTCGCTATATCTCAACCCCGAGACCCCCCTCCGGTCTTGGGATGCACAAGCACCATCTCACCCTCGAGACCTTCTCCGGTCATGGGGTGAGGTCGCTATATCTCGACCCCGAGACCCCCCCTTCGGTCTCGGGTGCACCAGCACCATCCCACCTCCGAGACCTCCTTCGGTCTCGGGGTGAGGTCACTATATCTCCACCTCAAGACCCCTTCGATCTCGGGGTGCGCAGGCATCATCAACGTTCAGCACGTGAACCAACCTTCGAACCAAACGACAACTCCGGACCACCTGGCGCACCCACGTGACTCTCCGTGCGCCCGTGGCTGCTTGCGGCCATGCCTCATAACGACGTATGGTGCATTGCATGTGTCCCTGTGCATGACTGTGCCCCGTTATGGAGTACGATTCACTACCACTTGCAACTGTGCGGGTCATGTCAAGCAACGGCGTGCACCAAATAAAACCGTGGCTGCTAGACACGTGTAAAGCCATATTGACAGGTAATGCGGGACGCCTCCGGCGCGCACAGTGATGGTACGATAGCAATCTTCTGGAACAATAAGATGGGACATTCGGACAGGTATAAAAACATGCGCCCGCACTGTAAGTAGGGATTCGAACACTATTTTTCTAGCTTTCTTCCTCCTCACAAAATCCTAACTGTCTCAGCTCCCTGCTAAGCAGTTCTTGTCTGATCCCAAGTAACTAATTTGAGCATCGAAGGGTTCCCATCGAAACATCCGATCTCCGGGGACTTTTCTTAGGGGTCCGACGAGAAGGACCGTCTTCCCTGACGCTTGAAGAAGATGACTTGGCGTCATCAATCATCATGCAAAGTCTAAGGAGTAAACATCATTATTTATAAATGACAATCCAGACAACTCCTAGATGTGCTGCAACAACATGGAATACCCAGGACAATGAAAGAATTATAATGTATTGGTAAAATTATGTATAAAGGATGCCAATAAATTTATGTGAATTGAAGAGCAACCATTAACATGATATATATGTACATTAAGTTTGGCAGTGTTTGAGATCTTTCTTTGTAATATAGATATCATCAAAGCTATATTTCTTTGATACAGGTTATAGCAAACATTATTGATGTGAGGTAATTTGATCTAAACCATTGATATAGTAAGATGATGCGACAGAACAAAATTGTGTATCCATAATAGTATTCACTGGACAACAAAAATTTATGTGGCTGATCTTCCAAATTAATTGGCCTGCTTCCTCACTGTGAAGAACTCACCAAATCCTGTGGATCCTCACTGGATTTCACTCTTATCCGTTATATCAAGTCAATCTATACAGAGATTTAGCCCATCAAGAGAGAAAATCTCTCCTTTTTTTTTTCTAATATTAATAGAGGCTGTGTTAAAATATAATGGTTGTTAGTTTTTAGTATTTTATTTTATTTTATTTAGTTTGAGTTAGGCTTTTAAATAATGAGCCTATCTTTTTATCTTTTGGTGGGATAGCTTTAGATGGATAAGATCATAAGAGGATTATGCTTATCTGTAGAAACAAACAATATTTATATGGTGATGTGCTTAATGAAATGAAATAGATCAATTTTATTCTTGAGAGAAAACCCTTCTTTTACCTTGATTTCTGAATAATCTGAGTTGGAAACAATCCCAACAAAAATTGGTATCAGAGCCTGGTTCCTTCAACTTCGGTTAGATTACGGTCACAAGCTTCGTTAGATTGGAGGCCGGTGCCGGAGAGACGTTCTCTCTTGGACGGATCGGTGAGGAAGAGGCCATTGGGAAGGTACTCCACTAAACCAAGGTGGAGAAAGAAGCCATCAAGAAGCCTGATTTCCGATTCAAAGCAAAATCGAAGAAATAAGAAAGAAAGAAAAGAAATCTTATTTTCTTGATTTTGTAAACGGTGACGAAGGCGAGGAGGATGAGAAGACCCAAATATACGGTGTTTCCCTTCCACGCGTTGCCAAGACGAGTTCCTTCATCAGGATTTTGTTTGAAGTCGGTTGCGGTTTGCAAGGGATTCTCATCACAGCCACATTAATGCTACGGAGAAGAGCCATATAATTTAATGCCATAAGAATCTTGAAGCCATGAAGAAAGAGATTTCAACCCAGCCGTGAACGTGAAATTGCTGTGCTTCCAAAGCTGCCCGTTTGATTTCCCATCAACGATTCTCGCGTTTTCAAAAAAAAAAAAAAAAAAATCGGTGACGTTGAGGAAGCCGCCGAGATTCCATAGGAGCACAGGAAAGAAGCTGGCCATTTTTCTTCCATTTTCGAATTCCATCTGGTGTCAGGTTTCCTTTCTTTGGTGTTAGTGGGTCAGCCTCTAGTCCTTCTTTCTTTTACAATGAAAGTTATCTTTTGAAAAAAAAATATATCGGTGACGTTGAAGAAGCCGCCGAGATTCCATAGGAGCACAGGGAAGAAGCCGGCCGTTTTTCTTTCGTTTTCGAATTCCACCTGGTGTCAGGTTTCCTTTCTTTGGCGTTAGTGGGTCAGCATCTAGTCCTTCTTTCTTTTACAACGGAAGTTATCTTTTGAAAAAAAAAAAAAAAGGCCATAAGACGTTGTTGTGGTTGCTTTTGGAGAGAGAGCATCCGTTCCTCTTCGTTGGAGAAAGGGTGGAAGTCATAGCTGGGACGATCTCATCTTTCTTGTCGTTAATTTTGGACCAGCAGGCCAAGAAGACGAAAGAGCATAACCGCTATTAGAATCTTTTCTTGAAGCAAAAAAGGAAAGTTTAAAAAGGAAAGCCCTTGGTAGGTAGACGTGAAAGCCAAAGATCCGTTGCCTATTCCATAGAGAAACGGTGAAGAAAAAATTGCTAGAAAAAGATTCATGGCAACCCCAAGCAATATTGGTACCTTCTATCCCTATTTTTGATAGAGAAAATTATGATTATTGGAGCATCAAGATGAAGACCCTTTTTATTTCACAAGAAGTATGGGATCTAGTTGAGAACGGGTATGAAAACCCAGTTAATCCAACAAATAATCAGAAGGAGCAACTGAAGGACTACAAAAAGAAGGATGCCGAAGCTTTGTTCTTTATCCAACAAGCTGTATCTGAGAAAATTTTTTCCAGAATTATTAGAGCCACCAAATCAAAGGAGGCATGGGATATCTTGCAGGAGGAATTTTAAGGCAACATAAAGGTAAGAGCTATCAAACTTCAAACTCTAAGAAGAGAGTTAGATAATATAAGAATGCAAGAAAATAAAAAATTGAAGGTTTACTTCTCCAAAATTACGGAGACTGTTAATCAAATGAAGAGCTATGGTGAAACCATCACCGAGCGAAGAATATGTGAGAAAATCTTGGCTAGTTTATCTCCAAAATTTGATACAATAGTTGCAATTATTGAAGAATCTAAAGATCTTTCTGAATTAAGTGTTCATGAATTGATGAGATCTCTTAAAGCTCATGAGCAAAGATTGTTTAGGCATAAAGAATCATCAATTGAAAGTGCCTTTCAATCTAAACTCAAAGTGGTTGATAAAATTCTCAAAAAGAATCACCTAGTCATGCTCCAGTCAAAAGAGTCATTCAGAGGTGAAAACCAAAATAAAGGAAGAGGAAGAAATATGAAAGGAAGAGGTAGAGAAATGCAAAAAAATAATTTTTCAAAAAGGCAATATGATGAGAGCACTCAACAAAGGTGCAACATATGTAAAAGGTCTTCTCATGCTGAAAAAGATTGCTGGTTTAGAGGGAAACCCCAATGTTATAATTGCAAAAAGTTTGGACATGTTCAAAAAGATTGCAGATACAAAGCAAATGAACAAGCACACTTCTCAGAAGAAAATGAAGGTCAACAAAGCACACTATATGCATGTCAAACCGTAGAAGAGCAAAGTAATAATATGTGGTATCTTGATAGTGGTTGCAGTCACATGACTGGTGACAAGTCTATTTTTGTGGATATTGACAGTTCTTCAATTTCACAAGTGAAGATTGGAAATGGTGCAATAGTCCAAGCAAAAGGCAAAGGCACAATTGAAATCAATACCAAAAAAGGAAGAAAATTCATTCATAATGTTTTACTTGTTCCAGATTTGAAGCAAAATCTCTTGAGTCAACTGAATGAACATGGGCATATGGTACACTTTGAAAATAATGTTTGCAAGTGATACGATAGAGGGATGAAAAAGCAACTTATGACAAATATCAAGATGGAGAAAAATAGAAGTTTTTCTCTTATTTTGCATTATGCAAAGGATGCTGCATGGAAGATGGAGGTAAATGATGAGTCATAGTTATGGCACAAAAGGTTTGGGCACTTGAATTTTCAAAGCTTGAGAAGTCTATATCAAAAGAATATGGTGTATGGTCTACCAGCAATACATGACAAGGAAGAACCTTGTGAAAGGATGTGCACTTGAAAAACAACATAGAGAGGCATTTCCAAAAGAGCATGTATGAAGAGCCAAAGCACCATTGGAGCTCATTCATACTGACATATGTGGACCTATGAAAACTCCTTCTCATGCAGGTAACATCTACTTCATTATTTTTATTGATGATTATTCAAGGATGACATGGGTATATTTTATGAGACATAAATCAGAAGCATTTCTTATCTTTAAGAAGTTTAAAAATCTTGAGGAAAGACAAAGTGGGCATTATATCAAAGTACTGAGAAGTGATAGAGGTGGTGAATACAGTTCAAATGAATTTGAGAAATTTTGTGAAGATGATGGTATACAAAGACAATTGACTTTAGCTATACACCAGAGCAAAATGGTATTGCAGAAAGAAAGAATCGTACTATTATTGAGATGTCTAGATCTATGCTCAAAGACAAAGGCCTTCTAAATTCTTATTGGGCAGAAGCAGTAAATACAACAGTTTATCTAATGAATAGATGTCCAACAAAAACTCTTCAAAATAAGACACCATTTGAAGCCTGGTATGATAGAAAGCCTTCAGTAAAGCATTTCAAAATCTTTGGATGTGTGTGCTATGCACATATTCCAAAGGAAAGGAGACATAAACTTGATGAAGTAAGTGAAAAATGTATCTTTATTGGATACAGTTCTAAATCAAAAGGTTACAGACTTTTCAGCTTGAAGCAAAATCAAGTGATTATAAGAAGAGATGTTATTTTCAATGAAAAAGTTGCTTGGGATTGGAAGCAAAAGAAAGTTGAAGAAAATATTATTTCTCTAGATGAAGAAATTCATGATGCTCAAAATGAAGAAAATAAGGTTGAAGGTTCACCACAAACTACTTCAAGTTCAAGTCCATCTTCAAGATCTACTCCTATAAAAATGAGAAGGTTAAGTGACATTTATGCTTCTTGTAATTTCTGCATGATTGAGCCTGAATCTTATGAAAATGCTATGCATGAAGAAGTGTGGAACAAAGCAATGCAGGAAGAAATCAATATGATTGAGAAGAACAAAACTTGGGAATTAGTGAAGAAACCAAGTGATTAGGAAGTCATTGGCTTGAAGTGGATCTACAAAACAAACACAATCCAGATGGCACCATTCAAAGACACAAAGCAAGATTAGTAGCAAAGGGATACTCTCAATTAACTTGCATTGATTATCAAGAAACTTTTGCACCTGTTGCTAGACATGATACAATTAGAACTCTTATTTCTATAGCAGCATATAAAAGTTGGAAACTACACCAACTAGATGTAAAGTCAGCATTCTTGAATGGAATATTGGAGGAAGAAATTTATGTTGAACAACCTCAAGGCTTCATCATCAAAGGTCAAGAAAATAAGGTATACAAGTTAAAGAAAGCATTATATGGGCTGAAGCAAGCATCCAGAGCATGGTACTCTCAAATTGACACATACTTCAATAAAAAAGGTTTTCTAAAAATTCCAAGTGAACCAACACTTTATGTGAAGAACAAGATACAGTGGCATTATCTTCTTCTGAAGCAGAATATGTTTCAACAACTTTGGCAGCACAACAAATAATTTGGTTGAGAAGAATACTTGAAGATATGGGTGAAAAGCAAGAAGAAGCTACTACTCATCTATGTGACACAAATCTACTATTTCTATGACAAAGAATCCTATATATCACAACCGCACCAAGCATATCAAAATCAAGTACCATTTCATTAGAGATGTGGTAGAAGAAAAAGAAATTGAAGTCAAGTATGTGAAGACTGAAGACCAAATTGCAGATATCTTCACCAAGGCACTACCCAAGGAGAAATTCATACACTTTAGAGATCTCATGGATATCCAAGAACAACCATTAAAGGGGAGTGTTAAAATATAATGGTTGTTAGTTTTTAGTATTTTATTTTATTTTATTTAGTCTGAGTTGGGCTTTTAAATAATGAGCCTATCTTTTTATCTTTTGGTGGGATAGCCTTAGATGGATAAGATCATAAGAGGATTATGTTTATCCGTAGAAATAAGAAACAATATTTATATGGTGATGTGCTTAATGAAATGAAATAAATACTCTTCCTTCTGGATGCCTATAAAAGTAGTCTTATATCATTCAAGCAAGTGAGAGGAATCGGAATCATTCCCTAGAGCTCACAGCCTTATTCAAAGAGAATTTAGGGACTTCCTTTCTTTTTGTTGTCTCGATTGATTTAAGTGCCAAAAAAAATTTTTTCGAGAAAATTTCAGAACTCAGAACCCTCTAAATTTTTGAGTTCAGAAATCTATGTTAGAATTATTTTTGGGGCCATAAATATAATTATTAAATATGTATAGCCATTATTAATAAGTCAATATTAATGCGATCTATTTGGAATAAAGTTTATGACTTAAGAGCATGAATGTTATGATAATATTATGTGGATACCATAAGTAAAATTTTTAATTTGATAAGAGGCCAAATTATAAATGGTCAATTAGTAACCACCTTATCCATAGTTCTATAAAAAAAAAGGTTATGATCCTTGCAGTATATGAACTATTTTTTTTACTTGTATTTTTATCAATAAACAATAAGGAATTAAGAATAAACTGTAAATTTAAAAGATCGTGATCATTCAAAAAATCGTTTCAATAAATTTCAGTACACTTCTGGTATTCTTCAATTTGTTAGATTTGAATTTCTTTTGAATTGAATTGGGCATAATTTTTTATTTTACCAATATGTAAGTTGATAGTATATAGAAGCGTTTTATTCGGATGAATCAATGTCCCATTTTGATTGGTACGTGGAAGATTAAATTCTAACGTCAACATTTAATTATATTATCTTTTTAAGGCTTCAGGCAGTGCCATGGAAAAATGATACTTTGTGCTAAATGTACAAAGATACCACTGAAAATTTGAAATATGTACCAAATAAGAAAACACTTGTAGTCTCAGCAATGAGTACACTGGAGCATGATAGGTTACACTAGTAGACAGGTCTGGATCATGATAGGTTACACTAGTAGCCAGGACGACTTGGGCTCTCATCATCTTCCTTTCTCTCTGATCTTCGGCAGTGCTCTGTTCAGAAGAAAAGACTGTGGGCTACTACGGCGAACCAGATCTGGTTGTCCAGGAATCTGTCCATCTTTACTGGAGAAAATCTTTCCACTCTTAGCATTGTGAGGAAGATTAGACTCTTGACGGCGGACTATGCTCGTGTTGGCTTTGACACCTTTGGCCTCTGGGGTTCCCCTGCTGCTTCGGCAGCGAACCGGCATACGATTTTTATTTCATGGGAACCCCCTCCTCCAGGGGTGGTCAAACTCAACTTTGACGGGAGCGTCCGTGGTAGAGCTGCTGGATCTGCTTTGTTATCCGTGGTACTCATGGTGGCTTATTGGCTGCTGGAGGATTTGGCTCTCTTGACTCCTCAGTCCCATGTCGAGCTTCATGCGGCCTGGGTGGGTATCTCTTTTGCTGTTCGTACTCTTCACGTTCAGAGGCTCTTCATCGAGGGTGATTCCATGTTGGTCATCTCTTGGCTGAAGAAGGTGATTTGCCCTGCTGGTCATTCCAATCCGATCCTTAGGGATATTTGGTCCATGCTGAGGGAAGTGGAAAGCGTCCAGATCCGCCATATTTTCCGGGAGGCCAATGCGGCGGCGGACTGGGTTGCTTCCTTTGTGGCCCAGCATGCCGGGCGTGGTCGTGGAGTGCTGGCGATCCCTGCCCTATTCCGTTGGAGCAAATTTTATATTCGGATCTTTCTGGGCTGATTCACACTAGATGAGTGTGATCGCCCGCTTGTACCAAAAAAAAAAAAAAAAAAAAATGAGTACACTGGAGCATAAATCATGCGGGGTTATGAATACCAAAGCTTTAATTGTATTGCTTTTTATTTGAGCAGACACATAATTGGAACTTGGCTGCATTAGATAGGAAAGGCCTTTGGATGGTGTTATATATTTATTTGGATTTGTTGATAAACATGTCTAAATATCTGATGGACAATTGTAAGACGAACTCAATGCCAATACCGTGAGTTAATAAAATATCGACACAATCCATTCAGCTTTTTTTTTTTTTTTTTGTTACAGCCGGGCGATCACACCACTCTGGCGCGAGGCAAACCCAAAGCATCTGAGTACAAAATTTGCTGTAGTAAGACAGGACAAGGCATCCCAGGATGCCAAATCCACCGGCCAGGATTGCGAGCAACAGCAGAAGCAATATAATCAGCCGCAGCATTGGCTTCCCGATAGCTATGCTGAATCTGAAAAGCACTAGTAGACTGAAGAGTGACTGAAATGTCTCTAATCAGAGGATTAAGGCAAGAATAGGAGTCCCCCTCCCGCGTAATCCATCTAATCGTAAGTGAGTCACCCTCAATAATCAGCCGCCGATAGCCCAAATGCCGTACAGCATATGTGATACCAGCCCATGCCGCCTGTAGCTCAGCCATGGGAACCGAAATATCGATTGAGCTGTGGCGCCAGCTGCTAGTAACTGCCCATTCGACCCTCGGATGACAAAACCTGATCCAGCAGAACGATCAGAGACAGAGCCGTCAAAGTTCACTTTGACATAACCCGAAGGTGGGGACACCCAAGAAATGAAAACCGTGGTACGGTTCGCTGCCAAAGCAGCAGAGGAGTCCTAGAGGCCAGGTCCCGTCAGTGTGAACAGTAAGGTAACAGCGAGTGTACTCCTTTGAATGAAGGAGAGCACGACGGATGATCGCCTGAGGAGAGACCGTCTCCTCGGCAAAGACAATCTTATTCCTGGTCAACCAGATATAATAAGCCACATAGGCAGATAATACACCCTGAGAATAAGATCCGTACTGAGAAGGCGACCGAAGAGCATTCAGGAAGGAAAGCCGGATTGGTCCATCCTCCAGCATCCATGGGTTAAATGGATCATCTGCCATATCTGAGATGCACGAGAACATAAAATAGAACATGGTCAATAGATTCAACCTGCATCCCGCATATCGGACAGAGAGGTAATATGGAGAGTCCCCGACCAGCCAGAAGAGAGCAAGTAGGTAAGCGATCCCACTTGATCTTCCACAAGAATAGCTGAATTCTTGGGTGAACAGGCAATCTCTATATCCAAGCAACATCTCTAAGACCAACGGCCTGAGAACGGAAGCGGGCCACCAATTCTCTAGTAGGAGCACAAGGGAGATAGGATCGGCGCTACAGCCTGTGATCCGGCCCTGCAGCTTTTCAAATTATCAAATCTTAAAACAAATTTTGGACCATTGATCTATCCTGCAGCGCTTGCCTTCACTATTTGTGTCATTGATTTAAATAAGGGAGTCCGGTCCAAGAGTGAATTCAACGGGCTAAGCCTTCCTTGAAGCAGACCCGAGTGAGTGGCCTCGGCCTAGGAACTGTGGCCCATCACCTGGGCTAAGTCTGGACTTTGTGCCCTTGAGCCATATCTTCCCATGGACGCCCACAAGCTTGTTGACAACTTCTCCAATTCTCCACCGAGCCTGGACCGTTGCAATCCAATTCACAATTAAAAAAGTCTTTGTACACTGGGTGCAATGCAGATCATGAGCACCACACCCGATGATTGGCGTGAAACATGCGCACGCCAGAGGCACACCTGGTGCAGTAAGACTTTTTTCTTCGTAAGTTTATCTGCAATCTATACAATGTCACCCACCTCTGGAAATAAAAACTAAACACTAAACTTGATAGACCTGAATAGCTCATTTGACATAAAAACCAAAAGCTTATATCGAGAGTCCAACTAAAATACGATTGCTCTAAAATTGTCTATTGATGGTGGTGCATGAGCCCAAACTCATGGCTTGGGCCCAAAAGCTTCATTACCGTATGTGACCCTTAAAAAATACTTATTACTTCTCAAAAGTAAAATGAGCATACCTGCCCCTCCAACAGGCAGAAATTTACATGTCTGCACTTCCTACCATGACATGGTAAATCTTATCATTCTAAGCTTAGTTCGTCCTAGACTAAAAATTTGCCCTACTTTTCCATTGATTGTGTTGCCCAATATCATATAACCTTGAATTTTTAAGATATAAATCTTGAAACTTCAATAAGTACCTAGGAAAATGTATATACCAAAATCATTGTAAGGCAAGAGGGTAAACTATATGGCAATACTAATATGTTTTTTAGAATGCCCTATTATTATTATAGGTTCGTATCTAATAATTTCATATTTTTGAAGCATCATATTTGCAAGACCACTAGGTGCATATTTCACTTTAATTAGCATAAATATGTAACCATTTATCTTATATATATATAGAAAGAGAGAGAGAGAGAAAGAGAGCTGGACTTGTTTACATTCGAATGTCATTAAATTTAAATCGGATTGTCCTTCTTATCTTTAAATTCATATGTATCATAAGTTCAAAGATAAAAAAGTGAAAAAGATAAAGTGACTTTGGAATCCATGTAAATTCTAAGATAGAAAGAACGATAGGATCCAAGACCTGACTATATTCAAATATAACTAAATTTAGCATGTTCTTTCTCTCTCTCTCTATATATATATAATAATCTTAAAACATAATCACTTGCTTCAAATTACACCGATGCCGGTACCAATGAGAAGAAATTGTAATCCCTGCAAGGATTAAAAATCCTCCAAGATATGATCTTGCTCCCTTAGATGCATTAGAATGCTTTGAAAGATTAAACATATATATATATATATATATATATATATATATATATATATATATATATATATATATATATATATGGAAGAATCTTAAACATAATCACTTGCTTCAAATTACACCGATGCCAGTACCAATGAGAAGAAATTGTAATCCCTGCAAGGATTAAAAATCCTCCAAGATATGATCCTTGCTCCCTTAGATGCATTAGAATGCTTTGAAAGATTAAACATGAATATTTTCAACACATATGAATTAAATCTAATATCCAAAATAAAAATTAGGACTATTTCAAGCAAGATGCGACCCTTGGTCAAAGAGGATTAGGTCATGAACTACCCTAAAGTCTCGTTGGCCAAGCTTTAGGTAACTTTGTTCTGAAATATAATTACTTCTTTAACATACTATAGACTTTTCATCTTTATATTGTTGTGATAATATGAATATATTAGAATCATCACCATTCACCTCTGCTCGGCCAATTTTGAGCTTATGAATGCATCATTAAACTTGTCTTTTATAAAAGCCAATAAACCTATGAAGGATTTTGTATTATAAGGGAAGGATGTCAATATCTGTATCTGTGTGTTTTTTTGGAAACTATCTAAAGTTCAGTAAGTAAAGATACATGCAATTTAAATAATAAGTACAAGATCACTTGCTCATTTAGATGCTTACAACTTAAATTGCATTGCAAATTGAGTTATTTATTTAGTTGCAACTTAAGATTACCTTGTGATGGTTTGACTTGTACTCTAAATGCTCTTAGGATGAGTTATAATCACTTAAATAAATATCTTAGTTAAAATAAAAGATTTTTCTCTTTTCCTTCTTTTTCCTTCTCCTCGCTTCTACTTTACTATTGATCCTTATTACTATCGCTAGCCCTACTACCTTGAAAAAGCCAATAGTATCCTCCTCCACCTTAAATTTTACTTTACCATCTTTTTCTTTCACTTTGCAACCTCTTCTGCTACTATCCATCTCTTCTACTTGCCTTCATCATCTTTTCTGTCCTTCTTAAGTTTTGCACTACTGCTTGTGCCTAAGTCTGCACCAAAGATTTTATAACAATAGCATTAATACCAACTTTCTTGTTCCAAGTATTTTCATCTCCATGTACATTGAATGTTCTAACTAGTATCTGTCTATGCAAGCATTCAATGAATATTTATAAAAGATTTCCCTCTTTTCTCCAAATTAACACTTCTTCGAAAATAAGAAGTAAGTTTTTTTTTTTTTTTTTTGGTATAGTAAAATATCCAGCACATTGAATCATAAAAGTGAAGCTAGGAAGCAAACTAGCTTGGCAATCACCTTATCCCTAATGTTATTAGGCAAGCTACTCCGAGTTTACTTAGTGAGCTTGCAACCTCTATCGTCATGATATGATGCTGCGATGCAAGACCGCCATGTACCTTTGGTGCAATTTGAGTTAGTAGTTCTTGACCAGTGAACCCAACTCAATCCAACATTCTCGATCGTTATATGGATTGGGCTTTATGTTTGGAGTTTTAACTGGTTTAATAAACATGCCAGTTTTGCAAGTCACCATCAAGGTATAGTTCTTGCCTATATGTAGAGATGGCCACTGGGCCGTACCTGGCACGGCATGGCCCAGGCCCACCGCACCTTAAAAATTGCCGTGCCGTGCTGGCATGGCCATTAACAAATGGGCCATGCCAGGCACGGCAAAGAAAAAAAATTTAAATTTGGCACAGCCCATGGCCCATTTCAAAATGGGCCACGGCCCGTGACGAGCTGTGCTATGACACGGCCCATCAGGACCGTGTCCAGCACGGCCGTGCTGGGGGCCGTGCCATAGCACGACCGCCTGGTGCCCTGGGCACCAGGTGCCTAGGGACCACGTGGTGCCTAGGCACGGCCTAGGCACCAGCTTCCAGCTGGTGCCTAGGCACAGTTGGGTAATTTCAGCCGTTTTTAACGGCTATTATATCCGTTTTTAACGGCTATATAGCCGTTAAAGGCTGTTGGGAGGGGTTTAGATCATTTTACCCCTTCCAACAATCATATAACGGCTATATCAAAGGGTAGTTTGAAAAAAAATAGAAATTCTATAAATAGATGAATTCTCCCTCATTCTCACCATACCAAACCAACTCCTATTACTACTATTTCTCTCTTCCAGCAAGTGCTCTAGTAGATTAGCAATTTAATTTTTAGTTTGCAAGTATTCTTACAAGTGGCAAGTGCTCAAGTAAGTAGTCAAGTGCTACAAGTCAATTCTTATTGAGAGGCGAGAGTGCAAGAGGAAGCTCACAAATCTCAGCTCCACACCTCCACCTCTGATCTTTTCTCAATTCCTTTTTGTGGGTTAGTTTTTATTTTTTACATTTATTAATTAAAAATTTTAGATATGACATCTTTTAACGAAAGTAATTTTAACATGCACGCTTTTTCTGAGGGTGAGGAAACTAATCCCCAAAGACCCCAACCCCAATCCCAATTCCAAGTTCCATCTAGAGCTAGTGTCAGTGAGTGTCAAACTTCTTCTCGTAAGAGGACTATTAATGTTTGGATTGATTTCGATAGAATTATGGTTGATGGAGTCTATAAAGCAAAATGTAAAAAATGTGCAAAACTTTACAGTTGTTCTAGTACTGGGGGAACATGGCATCTAAGAAGACATCAAGAGAGTCATAGGATGCATGATTCCAGTTAGCAAGGACTCCTTAATATACAAGAGGGATCACTTGTAGGCAATTTTGCATATAACCACAAAAATCAAAGAAAATTACTGGTAAGATGGATAGTTCAAGATGAATTACCTTTTAGTTTATCTGAATCTTATAATTTTAAAAGATATGTTCAATTAGGCTTACAACCTGCTTATAAAAGAACTAGTAGTCGTACCTTTAGAAGAGTGGCTATGACAAATTTTTTAGCAATGAAACAAAGTTTAACGGAAAGCCTCTCAAATTTAAATGCTAGAATTTCTTTAACTCTGATATTTGGTCAACATCTGTAGGTAGTAATTGTTTTATTTCTGTTACTGCTCATTATATTGATAATGATTGGCGATTAAATAAACAAATTATTGCTTTTCGTGCTTTTGATTTTCCGCATTCAGGACAATAAATTTCAAATATTATTTATCAAACCGCATGATCATATAATATTAATAATAAAATAATGTCAATTACTTTTGATAATGCATCTAATAATAATTCTATTGTTGCATTATTAAACGACTCTTTGTATTCCATTTTAGATGGACAATTATTTCATATTAGATATGCATGTCATATATTAAATCTTTCTGCTCAATCTAGCATGAACATAATTCAAGAGGTTATTTCAAAATTAGAAATGTAGTTTTCTTTATTCATGCTTCAAGGTCAAGACTTCAAGAATTTAAAACAATTAT
Organism: Calamus simplicifolius; assembly: GCA_900491605.1. Classification (NCBI taxonomy): domain Eukaryota; kingdom Viridiplantae; phylum Streptophyta; class Magnoliopsida; order Arecales; family Arecaceae; genus Calamus; species Calamus simplicifolius. The sequence continues at coordinate 839,606 of UESW01004137.1, read as the reverse complement.
GTGTAGATCATGGTAAACGTTTTAAAAAATTTAAACTTGATATAATAACTCATTGGAATAGTACCTATGCCATGATACATGATGCATACCATATAAGAACTTATTAAGTGCTTATATTAATGAGCGTGGATTAGGATTTACATTGACTGAAGCTGATTGGAATCAAGGTAAAATTTTAGAAGATTTTTTGGTTACTTTTTATGATGCTACAAATGTTTTTTCAGGTATTTATTATCTAACTTTTGTTCATTTTTACAAAAAGCATATGTAATTAGTAAAAAATTTAAAGAATATAGATATCATGAAGTTTTAATGCCTATTATACATAATATGGAAACTAAATGGAATGAATATTGGAATAGGATATGTCCGTTGCATAACTTAGCTGCTGTTTTGATCCTAGAGTTAAATTAAATGGTGTAATTTTTTTTAATTGATCAATATTGTGAAAATATGAATCAAAATCCTGAACCTGCTAAAGATAAGGTAACACGACTTCTTAATGATATTTATTATTTATATATGATAAAATTTATGGATCTAGAATACCTGCTCAAAGCTCTGCTTCTTCTTCTAGATCTCGTTTGTCATCTATTTTTTCATTCATTAGAAGACACGCACATGCTTCTTCATCTTCTTTATTTTCTTCATCTTTAAGTAATGAATTAGAATTTTATTTACGATACGATCTTCATTCTGCATATGATGAAGATCAAATAGAAAGTTAGATGTATTAGCTTGGTGGAAGTGTTAAAAATTAATATTCCTGTTATGTCTACCATTGCATGAGATGTTTTAGTTGTGCCGATGTCTACAGTAGCATCGGAATCCGCTTTCAGTGCATGTCAACGTATTTTGGACGAATAGAGAAGTAGGATGACTGGCGAGACAGTTGAGATGCTTATCTGCTTCAAAGACTGATTGGATGCTGAGGCGAGGCTTCAAGATAAAGGCGGACATGACTTAACCAGCGAAGATGATGATGACACAAATACTACTGATAACTGATGAGTGAGTCATTTCTACTTTTATAATTATATATTTTTATTTTTAAATTATTAAAAACTTAAAGTAAGTCATCTTTATTTTTTTCTTTCTATTTTTTCTCCTTGCTTATTGTATTATGTTCTAGAGGTCAGGCATAGCCCCCCTCCCTTATGTACCATTTTGATTTTAAATTAATAAACTGGTAGGGGTTTATGCCAAACCCCCACGTATAAGGTGGCTTTATATTAATAAAATTTTTTTATTCCTAATAATTTTTTAATTTATCAAAAAAAATATTTTTTTATAAATTTTTTTTATTTGAGCCATGCACGGGCTAGGCTCTAGGTGGGCCATGCCCGCCTGGGCCAGCACGGCTCAGGCCCACCTAGGCTGTGCCAGGTGGGCCATGCCGGCACGGCCACCGCCGGTACGGCGGGCCAACTAGGCCCATCATGGGTCGTGCCGTGCTGGGCCAATAGAAAAAAATTTTCGCGCCCGGCACGGCATGGTTTACTGGACCGTACCGACACGGTCCGATATTGTAACAGTATGGAGCCGTGCCTGATACGGTCTATATGGGCCTAGGCCGTACCGTGCCATGAACGACATGATCCAGTACCTACTTCTACCTATGCTTATTATCTTCCTTATGCTACAATGCTGCTGGTGGAGTTCTCCGTGGCCTTTCCAACCTATGAAGCTTTCAATTACTCTTGTAAGCTTGGAGAGCAATTCCTTTACAATGGTGTAGTGGATCAGGTAGGGCCCTCATTCAGGATCTCATATAATCTATTGCAGGATGCGTGGATGTCATGTCCTTTATTACCGGGGCATTGGGGACAACAACTATAGGAGTTCCATGTTTACTAATAGACCAAATTAACAAGTAGACTAGCTTGAATTTTTTTTTTCTCAGGATCTTTTTTCATGATAGAAAATATATATGTATATAGAGAGAGCGTGTTTGGATTGACTATACCCGTAGATTTTTACATAGATTTTGTCAAAGATCTAGATTAAACAAGGAGATTTTAATTAATCAATGGTTCAATATATTGCTTCTCAAATACTTGTGCGCAATATATATGATGACGCTAAGTCACCGGCCTCAATCGTCGGGGAAGACGGACGTCCTTCTCCTTAAAGTCCTGCAAGAAAAGTCCACGGAGACCGGCGATACCGGTGGGGACCCTCCGACGATCAAGTCAGTCACTTGGGCTCAGACAGAGAACCGCTCCAGCGAAGAAGAGCTGAGGCGGTTAGGGTTTTGCTGGGAGGAAGAAAGCTCAGAAAACCAGAGTTCAGATCCCACTTACAGCGCGAGCACGTGCCTTTATACCTGTCCGAATACCCTAGCTTACAGCTCCGGGAGATCACCACGTACCATCGCTGCGCGTGCCGGAGACACCCGTACCGCTTGCTGGCGTGATATCATACGTGTCCAACAGCTGCGAAGGCATCCAGTGCGCGCCGTCGGCTGATATGACCGGGCACAGTTGCAAGTGGTAGCGAATCGTACGCCGTAGCGAGGCATGGCCATGCACAGGGACATGCAACGCGCCATACGCCGTTATGAGGCATGGCCCTCCGTAACGGGGCGCAATCACGGGAGTACTGGGAATCACGTGGGTGTACCGCACGACCTGGAGTTGTCGTTTTCCTTGGTGGTTGAGTTTCATGCCAATCGCTGACGACCCCCCACCCTGAGACCGAAGGGGTCCCAAGGGTGGAAGAACGCGGTGCACCCCGAGACCGGAGGGGTCTCGGGGTCGAGAAATGATGACCCCACCCCGTGACCCCGAGGGGGTCCCGGGGTGGGGAAATGCCAGTGCACCCCGAGACCGGTGGGGGTCTCGGGGTCGAGAAATGATGACCCCACCCCGTGACCCCGAGGGGGTCCCGGGGGTGGGGAAATGCCAGTGCACCCCGA